>QRFJ01005023.1:99159-306504 GCA_006176705.1 Cocos nucifera | reverse complement strand
AACTAAGGAGTGGATCAATATTCCGGACATGGTGAGATTCATGAATTAGAGACCAAGTGTGGGTGCACCATGATTAGAGAATCATTGAACAAGAGTTGTTCACTCATTGGCTAACCCATCACCAATAACTGTTAGGTGAGGTGATGAGTCAGTTGATGGGACTGCACCACCCACTAGAAATCAGTAATCATGGAAGATTTTTGCATCTCTATAGAGGGAGTGTAGGGATCCGAGAAAATAGTGGAAGCTAATTTATTTAAAAATAAAATTTCTAAATAAATTGGTCAAGTCTTAATTACAATATCTAACTAGAAACTTTGACTCTCTATAGAAAAATGTCTGCATCCAATCCACTAGCACGAATCCTGGACACCCATAGACTGATCGGACCAAATTACAAGGATTGGCTCCAAAACTTCAAAATTATTTTGGGTTCTGAGAAGTTAACTCATGTATTGGACCAGGACCCTCCCACCTTACCAGCTCGTCCATCCGCTGAACAGAGAGCATCTCTGGATAAGTGGACTGACGAAGATAATAAGGCCAGATACTACATGTTGGGCTCGATGTCTGATGAGCTTCAGTGCCAACATGAAGATATCAGAACTGCTCGCCAAATGTTGGCTCACCTATAGGAGATGTTTGGTGAACAGAGTCGCGCAGCCAAGTATCAAGTCACTAAATGACTGTTCAAGGCTAAGATGCATGATGGGCAGTCAGTCCAAGATCATTGTCTGATGATGATCAAGGACTTGGAAGAGCTTGAGAAGCTCGGAGTGAAGTTAGACTTGGATCTGTAGAATGATATAATTCTGCAATCCTTGACTGATGCATATGGGCAGTTCATCATGAACTACCATATGCATAAACTTCAAAATTCCTTGGCCGAACTTATGAACATGCTGGTTACCACTGAGCTTTCCATGAAAGGTTCTAAAGGCTCAGTGCTTGCTATGGAATGGACTTCTTCCAAGAGAAAGTCTTTTGGAAAGAAAGAAGAAGTCTGCAAAAAGCAAAAAGTGGAAGGAGGAAAGAAGAAAAAGGCAGAGCCGAAGAAGAAGGCCGCTGTCAAAGGAAAGTATTTCCATTGCAACAATGACGGCCACTGGAAGCGGAACTGCCCTACTTACCTGGCCACCCTGAAGAACAAGAAGGAAGGTCCTTCTGGAGGTATGCTCGTTATTGAGTCTAACCTTACGATTTCTTCTGCATCCAGTTGGGTGCTTGACTCTGGTTCTAGTGCTCATCTTGTGCACTTCCATGCAGGGTCTTGAGGATAGCAGGAGGCTGAGGGATGGAGACATGATCCTACGCATCGAAAATGGAGCAAGAGTTGCTGCAGTGGCCGTGGGAACATACCCTCTTCGATTACCATCTGGTTTAGACTTAGTTTTGAAAGACTGTTATTATGTGCCTGCAGCTAGCAGGAATTTGATTTCTGTTTCATGCTTAGCACTAGAAGGCTATGTGATTACCTTTTCTTAAGGACCATTGTAACATTCTTTATGAAAGAAATAAAATTGCAAATGGTTTTCTTATTAACGATCTTTATCAGCTACATATTGATGTATCTATTTCTAACTATCGAGCAAAATGTGAATGCCATAAAACAAATGACCTAGGGATAGTCCAAATGATAGGTATCTATGGCACCTGAGATTAGGTCATATAGCAGAAGATAGGATCAACAAATTGGAGAAAAATGGGCTATTGAGTCCATTGACTTTCGAGTCATATCCAACTTGTGAATCTTGTCTTCAAGGCAAAATGACTAAACTCCCTTTTGTAGGACATGGGGAAAGGGCCACAGATCTCCTTGCCCTAGTACATACTGATGTGTGCGGCCCATTTGATGTGCCGGCTAGAGGCAATTTTGTCTACTTCATTACCTTTACCGATGATTTATCTAGGTATGGGTATGTGTATCTTATGAGACACAAGTCTGAAGCTTTTGAAAAGTTCAAAGAATTCAGACATGAAGTAGAAAAATAAATTGAAAAATCCATTAAGGTTCTTCGATCAGATCGAGGAGGTGAATACCTTAGTCGGAAATTCCTAGACTATCTCAAGGAAAATGGCATAGTCTCTCAATGGACTCCACCAGGAACACCTCAACTCAATGGGGTTTCAGAATGGAGAAATCGGACTCTATTGGATATGGTCCGATCCATGATGAGCTTCACAGACCTTCCCTGATTTTCTTTGGGGACACTCATTGTTAACTTCAATTTATCTACTGAATAGGGTTCCCTCTAAAACCGTTCCTACCACACCGTATGAGATATGGCATGGTAAGAAACCAAGTCTGAGTCATCTCAGAATTTGGGGTTGTCCGGCTCATGTCAAAAGACAACAAGCGGACAAGTTAGAGTTTAGGTCCTTTAGAGCTCGATTCATAGGATATCCTAAAGAGTCATTAGGATACTATTTCTACATTCCAGAAGACCACAATGTGATTGTGAGTCGACATGCCATCTTTCTTGAAAAATAGTTTATTCAAGATAGCGGCATTGGAAAGCAGATTCAAGCTTGATGAGAAAGTCTCACAAGTACAACGAGCTAAGGACCAATTGGAACCAAATCAGGTTGAGCCAATAAGAACACTACCTCCTCCACCTCGTAGATCGGAAAAGAGTTTTCCATCCCCTGAAAGATACTTAGGTATTATTTCAGAGGAAGTAGAGAAAATGTTCCTCGTAGGTAATGGTGCTCATGGTGATGATCCCAAAACCTACAACGAGGCGATATCAGATATCGACTCCGAGAAATGGCTAGAGGCAATGCAGTCAGAAATTGACTCGATGCACTCAAACCAAGTCTGGACCTTGGTAGATCCACCAGAAGGTATAGTACCTATTGGGTGTAAATGGATCTTCAAGAGAAAGATTGGTGCAGATGGGAATGTGGAGACATTCAAGGCTAGACTAGTGGCAAAAGGTTATAGTCAATGCGAAGGCATTGACTATCAGGATACCTTTTCCCAGTGGCTATGCTAAAATCCATCCGCACATTGCTTGCCTGTTGCAGCCTATTTCGATTATGAAATATGGCAAATGGACGTGAAAATGGCATTCTTAAATGGATATCTTGAGGAAGATATCTATATGGAACAGCCGCTAGGTTTCACATCCAGTGATACTGATCACAAGGTTTGCAAGCTGCAAAGGTCCATATATGGACTTAAGCAAGCATCTCGGAGCTGGAACACTCATTTTCAATGATGTGATCAAAATATTTGGTTTCATCAAAAATGAAGAGGAACCATGTGTCTTCAAAAAGGTCAGTGGGAGCGCTGTTGTCTTCCTCGTATTGTACGTGGATGACATCCTCCTTATTGGGAATGATATTCCCATGTTGACCACAGTTCAAAATATGGTTATCCTAAAGAATTCTCCATGAAAGACCTAGGTGAAGCATCCTTTATTCTAGGAATTAAGGTCTATAGGAGATAGACCGAATAGGATGCTAGGACTTTCACAGAAGATGTACATAGAGGAAGTACTAAAGAGGTTTAGTATGGAAAACTCTAAGAGGGGATTAATACCCTTCAGACATGGTATTCATCTTTCCAAGAAGATGTGCCCTAGCACACCTGAGGAAATAGAATGCATGAGCAAGATCCCTTATGCTTCTGCAATAGGGAGCCTCATGTATGCCATGCTATGTACACGACCTGATATAGCCCATGCTGTGAGTGTCAAGCAGATATCAGTCAAATCCAGGTGAAGAACACTGGACTTCTGTGAAATGTATCCTTAAGTACTTGAGAAGAACTAAGGATATGATGTTGGTCTTTGGTAATGGAGAACTCCAAGTCCAGGGATACACAGACTCGGATTTCATGTCCGATGTAGATGATCGAAAGTCGACATCTGGGAGTCTGTTTGTGTGCAATGGTGGTGCTGTCAGCTGGAAGAGTTTCAAGCAAACTGTGATAGCAGATTCCACCATGGAAGCAGAATATATCGCTGCATCAGAGGCTGCGAAGGAAGCATTCTGGTACAAGAAGTTTGCTGCAGAAATTCGGAGTAATGCCATCAGATGCCATTCCTCTATACTGCGACAACAATGGCGCCATAGCCCTTGCTAAGGAGCCGAGGTCTCACCAGAAATCCAAGCATATTGAGCGGCGATACCACCTCATCCGCGATTACCTCGAGAAGGGTTACGTCGAGGTCAAGAGAGTCAACTCCACAGACAATGTGGCAGACCCACTTACAAAGCCATTGGGCCAGCAGAAGATCGAAGCCCACCTTGAGAAGATGGGACTTAGACTTGTAGCCAATTGGCTTTAGGACAAGTGGGAGATTGTTAGATATATGTGCCCTAGAAGCCAGAATTGGCTGACACTTGTAATACACTTCTAGGGGCAAAATTATAATTTTGACTATAAATAATAAAATGGGTTATTTTCTATCACATATGTGTATTTAGTGTCTGTGATACATCCTTTGAGTTAATGGTAATGATAATTCATATTTTCAAGAGTTGAAAATTTAAGACATGAATTTTCATTATTAACTCATAAAATGCTCCTGACCATAGGATCATCATGAGGATGGTGATTGATCCGAAAGGTTGGTGTACAATCGCTTCTCTTATAGTAGATGAGTCTTGAGTCTATGGTGTAGAGACACCGGAGCGAGAGTACAGGTACTCGTTAGAGAACGAGGGCACTGAGCGTGACCACCTCGAGTAGTCATTAAGGAAGTCTACCTTCTCGTCGATGACTGACTCGATGCTGCAGTGGTGTGTCTGGTTCTTTGACCTGAGGTGCATCGATAGTTCACCTTGAGGGTGTTATAGTTTGACTACACCATGACTCGGTCTCCTAGCCATTCGGAATCCTGAGGTGTATGTTGGCTATAGCATGTTCATTGTAGGAATTGGATTGCACCAAGATGGAATCTATCTACCTCGGTGGATGAGGAGCAGCCCTATGATGATCATGAGAATCAAGTCCATAAGCCCATGGCCATGGCAGAGAGTGAAATAATAGAAAGAGTTTCTATTAAGGTTTTCACATCGGACTTGAATCGAATGATTAAATCATATGATAGAAATTAGGGTTTGACGAGTTCACCTTAACCCTAATCTGATCGGGGCTCAAGATAGAAGAACTTAATCACACAAGTAGCTGCACCAAGAGGTTCATTTTCAGTTTTGATGGGTTGCCACCATATACTGCTAGGTGTCACTGGTGGATTTTGGGAGCAATTAGAATGATTTAGATGATCGATCATTCTAGTTGTCTGAATCAGAAGAGTTCTGATCCATCGAAAGGAGTTTCGATGATGTCGATGATAGAGATCATGACATATCCCATTACCATACAGAACTGAACCTAACTGGATCACACAAACAAGGGTTTGGATCTGGATATCATCAATTGGACTAACCCAGTTCAATTGATTTGAATAAGATTCAATTAGGTTCAAGAAAATCGTGCTAGCACACGATTGAGCCTAACGTTCTCCTTTTTCTATCATTAAAAGTTGTCTCGACTGAGCCAAATGAGTTTGTGCTCACTCAGGTACCTTTACCTTGGTCTGACTGGAGCTTGTCCAAGTTCAGAAAAGGGTTGTCTTAATTTATGAGATAAATTTGAGACAACACCTGCCATTTTTCATCACCTGCTAATTCTTGTACTTTGACTTGGTCAAACATTGACCTTTGACCCTTGGACATCTGCCCATGTGTCATGCACTTATTGGAGAGCAGATAGGGGCTTGTCCCCTCTCTAGAAATTGGAAAGAAGGGGGTGCATGCCTAGGATGGCGTGCGCCCATGGATAGGGATGCCTGGAGTCCCATACGGATGGGACTCCAGGTTGCTTCTTGGATTCAAACTTAGGTGACCCTCACCTATAGACTTTGACCAGTCTTAGGCACCATCTAAGGATGAATCTATGGGTCTCTCATCTGATTGGATCAGGTGATGTCATCCCACCAATCAGATTTAGATCTGATTGCATGAAGCAACGTGATTGGCCGGGGTGATGCAGCACTGCATGACGCAGTAGAGTCTATAAAAAGACCCTATCTACACCCACTTTTGTGAACCTCTCTTCCAAGCCATGCCCTAAGATTGCCTCTCTCCCTTCTCTATGCCACCATCTGGTGCTCTCCCTCCTCTCCACGCCCAAGAAAGTTGGGCCTTCTGATTATTGTGCGTCAAGCAAGGAAAGGCTGATGAAAAATAAAGAAGGCAGCACTGCTGCAGAGACGATGGGTGATCTTCAGAAGGTGTTTTGAGGATCCTCCAAATCAAATCCAGATTTGATTTTTGAAGAAAAGAAAGAGAAGAAGAAGATCTTCAGATCTAGCCTGAGTGGATACTGGTAGAGGCCAGGTGCATGTGTGGCTAGATGCAGAACCTCAGAGCTTCCACAGGATCATCAATAGATAATCAGATTACCCAAGATCAAGGTAAAAAATTAATTTGAAATTAATTTTGTTTAATTTTTTTAATTATTAGATTATAAATCAGATCTGAAAAGTGTTAGATCTGATCTAGATCTGAGAGAAAATTTTTAAAATATGCTTCTCAATCCAATCAGATCTGAATGAACCAAATCCGAAAAATCAGGATTTTCCTTCAGAACTTCCATTCCTTGTTTGTCATCTCCTTTGACCTATCCTTCAAAGTTGAATCTAGCCTCATCTAAATTAGCAGATCCTCTATCCTAATCTTTCATATTGTGAAACTATCCTTTCCGTTAAATTTGTTAAATCCTACCTTCAATCCACTATTATCTATCATCAAATCGAATCAAAAATAGCCAATAGGTAGATCTAAAAATTAACTTGACTAGGGATGATGGACCGCAGCCCTTAGATCTCTTTCTTCCTCATGAAGCTTTGAGAGAATCTTAGATCTAAATCTTGCTACCGATCTTTGCTAAAATTTAATCTTTTTCTTCTTTCTTGCTCAACCAGGCTCTGAAACCAAGTGTTAAGACAATCAGTATTGCTCTAATACTAAATGTTGAAACAATTGGTATCAAAGCAGTACTGATTGTTCCAACACCTTTGCCTAAGCAATGGAACCAGTGTTATTGCAGAAGAGCAGGACCGAACCATCAAGGAATGGTGCTACTTCGAGCTCGGTGATGAACTTTCTCAGCCACATAGCTTCCTTCATGGCATCTAATGCTGCAATATAGTCTGCCTCGCAAATAGAGTCTACTACAGTATGCTGCTTAGAACTCTTCCAACAAATGGCTCCACCATTTAGGATAAAGATATAATCCAATATGCTTTCGCTATCATCATTGTCAGATTGAAAGCTAGAGTCTATAAACCCTACTAGTTTCAAATTCAAATCATCATAGATAAACCACTAGAGTCTATAAACACCTTCCAATCTTTTTTTTTCTAGATCAAATTGGTATCTACTCACTACTCCTAGTGAGTATACCATATCTAGTCTCGTACATGTTATAGCATACATGATAGATTCCACTACCGAAGCATATCAGATTCTATTCATACACTCTCTCTTTAAGAGTTGTCGGATAATTTTTTTTAGAGAGAGAAATTTCTTGGCCTATCGAAAGATAACTCTTTTTAGAATTCTCCATGCTAAACCTCTTCAGTATGGTTTCTACGTATGTGGATTGGGATAGCCCAAGCATCCTCTTTGATCTATCTCTATAGATCTTCTTCCCTAGGATGTAGGATGCTTCACCCAAGTCCTTCATAGAAAACTAAGGTGACAACCATACCTTTATTTCTTGCAGTACGGGGATGTCATTCTCAATTAAGAGAATATCATCCACATACAAAACAAGGAATACCACTGCTGGATCATTTGCCTGAAGGAAAAAATAGTTTTTCCTACCATAGGATGCATCTGATCAGATTAGATTTATAGTAAAATAATTTTAAAAATTTTTTATGATCTGATCAGATCTAAGGGTTCTTATATCTGATTAGATTGATCTAAAATTAGAGGTAAAATAAAATAAAAATAGTGATAACAATTATCACCTGATCGGATAAATCATTTATCCATTGTGATGATCTGATGACTGATCCAAGGTTTTGATTGAGCCATGCACGCATCCGTCCTCTATCGATATCCACTCAGGTCTGATCTAGAACTCTCCTCCTTCTAGATCTAATCTCCAAAGATCAAATCCGATGTTTTCTCATAGAGCCTTCAAAATGAACTCTGAAGGCTATGCATTCATCTCAAGAACACCGTCATCTCTTATTGATCTTCGTGCAGATGAAACTTGATCTTTGCTCATAGGTTTTGCCCTACTCTTGGGCATGGAGAAGAGGGAGAGAATTAGATGAGGGAGGTGTGGAGATGAATATTTTGGCAGGGCTTTACCATAGAGAAACTGCTATATGCAATAGCTTGCGCAGGGCCCTATTTATAGACCTAGTTAAGAGTCCCTTCGCATATAACTTTGAGCAGGTCAATGTTTAACATGCAGAGGGACTCCTTAGCTGATCTCCATGTCCCACCCTTTAATTCTTCTAATTTTTTCACACAAAAATCAGAGAAAATGTCATGGAGATGGGAAGATAAACTTTGATTGGCATAAGCAACTTATCTCCCTTAGAGTTTGATCTCATCAAGTATGTTTCACCCATTCAAATTGCATTTGAATGGGACACCTCCACCCTATCCATATGGGGCACACAGCCAAAGGGGGAGTGCACCCCTTATTCCTTACATAAAGAACTAGGGGTGCGCGTCCCTAGGAAATCTCCAGGGGGCGCATGCCCCTTATCCTTTAATTCTTGCATTTGAGTCAACTTTGACCTTTATCCTGTTCTCATCACATGGGATTAAGACAAAATCTTTTCAAGTCCCATATAATGGATTTATGCCAAGTCCTAATCAAGTTAGAATAAGACTTGATCATACCAAGACTCGATCCAGTCAGAACAAGAAAATTCTTCTAGAATTTCTGGGAGAGGCTTGTCCAAATTTCATCTCATGATTTTAGGATAAACCCTAATCTGGCAAAGACAACCCTTATCTTGTTCTTATCTTATGGGATTTAGGACAAGTCTTGAGTAGGCCAGGACAAGGTCCAATCAGATCAAGACAAATTTCTGTAGAGTTTTTGGATAAGTCATGTCCAAATAGTTTCAGAAAAGGTCTTGTTCTGTTTCCATCTGAGGATTAGGACAAGCCTAGATTAGGTTAGGATAAGATTTTTTTGATTTGGACAAGTTTTAGTTAGACTAGGATAGAGCCATACAAGGCTCTCGGATAAGCCAAATTCAATTTAGCTAAATCAAGATGAACCAAAAAGATGATAGAAGGAGAATATTAGGTTCAATCGTGTGCTAGCATAATTTTTTTGAATGTAATTAGATCTAATCCAAATTAATCAAACTGGGTAAACTCAATTGATGACATCCAGATCCAAATTCTTGTTTATGTGATTTAGTTAAGTTCAGTTCTGTATGGTAATAGGATATATCATGATCTTCATCAATGACATCATCAAAACACCTTTCGATGGATCAGAACTTTTCTGATTTACCCAATTAAAATCATCGATCATCAAGATAATTCTAATTTATTTCAAAATCCACCAGTGACACCTAGAAGTATATGGTGGCAACCGATCAGAATCAAATAGTAAACCTCTTAGTGTAGCTACCTGTGTGATTGGGTTCTTCTATCATGAGTCCCAATGGGATTAGGGTTAAGGTGAACTCATCAAACCCAATACCCATCATATGAATGAATCATTCGATTCGAGTCTGATGTGAAGTATAAATAGAAACTTCTTTCTATTATATCACACTACCATGGCCATGGGTTTTAGGACTCTATCTTATATTCATCATAAGACTACTCCTCTACCAAGGTTGATAGATTCCATCTTGGTGCGATCTAATTTCTACAATGAACATGCTATAGCCAACATACACTTTAAGATTTTGAATGGCTAGGAGATCGAGTTATGATGTAGTCAAACTATAACATCCTCAAGATGAACTATTGATGCACCTCAGGTCAAAGAACTAGACACATGTTGTAGCATCGAGCTAGTCATCGACAAGAAGGTAGGCTTCCTTATGACTGCTCGAGGTGGTCATGCTCAGTGCCCTCATTCTCTAACGAGTATCTATACTTTCATTTCGATATCTCCACACCATAGACTCAATACTCATCTATCCTAAGAAAGTAATTATATACCAATCTTTCAGATCAATCACCATCCTCATAATGATACTACAATCGGAAGCAATTTATGAGTTAATTATGATAGCACATACCTTAAATTATCAACTCTTGAGAATATGTGTTATGATTTCTATTAACTCAATTAATGTATCATAGATACTTTAATACATAATGTGATAGAATAAATAATTATTTAATTAATTTTAAATTAAAATTATGGAAAAGCCCATAGAAAGTATTTAACAAGTGTCAGCCAATCTGGCTTCTAGGGCATGAAGAAACCAGATCTAGGATTTTAGGACTAGATCTTGAAACTTTTTCAAGATCAGCCAATGAAAGACTAAAATTAATTAAAATTAATTTTAAATATCTAAAAATATCTTAAATCTAAGATCTATTACATGATCATGACATGTTATTAAATCAAAAATTAAAAAATAGAGCAAGAAGAATAACATGTTGATCATATGAACATGTAACTATACTACATCTAATGTAGCTATAAAACCAATAGATTAGATCTATTACCTGTGTAAGTTAGAACTTTTAACTTGCTGATCTAGGCTTGAGGATGAAGTCATGAGCTGCACACACGTCTGGCCTCTTGGAGTCATCCACACAAGCCCACGAGCACGATCAAAAATCCTAATGTAGGAAATTACCATAGTATGCTAGTACTGTGCTGATCTTTCTTCGATGGTCAATCAGATGCCTCCTTCTTCTGGTTTGGACTCTTTCAAAGAGGAGAAGGAGAAGAGGAGGTTTTAGATGTGAGACACTCTTAGAAAACTCAAAGAAGGAGGAAGACAAGAGGTGAACACAGCAACCCTACAAGAAGACCCTCTTCTTCTTCTCTTTGCTCTCACCTAGACACCTAGTTTTGTGTCTATTGAATCTTAACTTTCAAGAATTCTTTCCATCTAATTTTTACACACCCAAATTCTCTCTTAAATTTTTATATTTCATAAAAAATTTAAGTAAAAATTTATTTTAAATAATAAGTTATGAAAGAGCCTTGTCTAGCTCAAATTTCTAGACAAGGTAGGATCATATATGGCAAGTTGTTGGGGCGCCCAAGTGTTGGGCACCCCCTCCTCATCCCATGCCATGGACCACCATAAAAGAGTGCACAAAAACTTCTCCTTTTACCATGAAAATCAGAGAAGAAATCAGGGTGGGGGTGGCACACAAGGGACGAGTCAATGTTTGTTGGGATTCTATCATATAGAGTCCAATACAAAAACTACTTTCCATTTATTGACTTGGTCCTTAACTAATTTCCAAATAAATAGGAGAGGAAGAGAAGGGCATGCATGAGAGGGCTTGGGGAGAGAATTTTCCATGAAAAAATCATAAAAAATAGGAGTGGGGGAGCATTGGGGTAAGGTGGCACAAGGAGGGAAGTCCAAGTCATACTAGGACTTCCAATTTGACTTGGTTAAACAAAATCATTTAACCAAAGTAAATCAGATTTATTTCAACCCAATTAGAATAGGTCTTAGTCAAACCAAGATCTTAATTATTTCAAATTTAATTTTGATTTAATTTCTAATTAAATTAGAGATTGGGTTGATACAAGTCCTAGTCTCACTAGGACTTCCAATTTGACTTGGTCCAACTTAATCTTTGGACCAAATAAAATCAAAATTTATTTAACCCAATTAAAATAGGTATTAATTTAATTAAATTAGATTAAATTAGATTTAATTCTATTTAATTTTAATTAGATTAGAAATTGGGTTGACCCAAGTCCTAATTGAACTAGGACTAGTTCTTCCTTGCACTTGGCTTATCCAATAAACCAATCGAATTTGATTCAATCAAGCCCAAACTAAATCTAATTAAATAATATTTAATTAGACATAATCTCTGCCCTTTGACTTAATCAAATGAAGCTAAATAGCAATCAAATTGCTAATCGATCCTCCTGTAATACTTGCACTAGATTTGACATCAATCGTATTGATCGTTTAACCCTAGAATGATTCTAAATCGCTGATCAACCATCCGACTGGATCATGAATTCTAATATGTGTGACCTCATAGGTTCGAACCTAAGCTAGTAATATAAAAATAAATTTTTATACTAATCAATATAACTATCTAGCAATGGTACCTAACGGCCGGATAGGTCGAATGTATAGAACAGCATTCTTAAAACTCATGCAGATAAAGTTTTCATATAATTCATCTCCTTGATCAAAATGCTCATAGGACACCTCAAAATTCAACTTTGAACTCTGATCAAGTTGTCCATATTGTATTTCAAAATATTAAATTCATTTGATAGATTACCCTGATCAAGATTTTACTATATTGAAATACAGTGATACATTATTCTCCAACTCTTGGAGTGGTCTATCTCATCTTGATCACACTCTAATTTTACAAGTACTTGACTGTGCCCAAAAATCTTCTATTACTGAATTAAAAATTCAATTCGTCCGATACCAAAGTACAGTGAGTTGCTTGCAAGTCACTAAGGTGATCTCAAGTCTAAGGGACACTTATACCTATATCCCATCAAAGACATTCTCGATAGTAGAATGCTTGAAAGTTGGTCACGTTCAGTAATGATGTACCCATACATCTCACCTGTATGCCATATTAGTATCTCCATACTTCTTGGTTAAGAGGACAACCAACCTATATGGTATACATCAACTTATGCTCGATAGATACTGTCGTTTTAATTAACAGTCTATCATTTGATCGTGAACTGATTTAAGGACTAATTAATAAATCCCCTCTTCATCGAATCTAAATAGTCCTAAGAACTTCATCACAATAATAGAGTTTGTTATAAGATGAATACTTTATGATTAAACAATGCTAAAAATATATTTTATTTATTAATGAATCAATTATAGATACAATATAGCTTAACCATCAAAAGGCTGACGATTGGCTTTGGAACACATTTTCCAACATGGCACACATCTAACATTGTCCACTTATAAATGCAGGATTCTTCTCTATTTTTAATGAAGGCATACGTTTTGATCATCTTATCAAAATGCATGTTTCAACTTGGTGATGCTTGCTTCAATCCATAAATGAATCTCTGAAGCTTGCACATTTTGGATTCATCTATGGATGTGAACCCTTTAGATTATATCATATACACCTCTTCGGTCAGCTCTCCATTTAGAAGAGCTATTTTCACATCCGTCTGCCAGATCTTATAGCCTGGATGGACAGCTATCGCAATCATTATCCGAATGAGTTTGAGCATTACCATAGTAGAGAACATCTCGTCATAGTCAATACCATAACATTGACGATATTTCTTAGCAACCAGATAGGTTTTATAGATCTCCATCTTTTCATCTATGCCCCTCTTCCTTTTGAAGATCCATTTACACCCAATGGATTTAAATCCTTCGGATGGGTCAACCAATGTCCACACATCGTTGACCTTCATAGACTCCATTTTTGATTTCATGGCTTCAAGCTATTTTTCAGAATCAGGTCTCTACATTGCATCCATATAAATGATCGAATCCTTATCATTCTCATAGAGTTTAATAGGATCACCATCCCAGACTAGAAAATAATAGTATCTATCCAACTGATGTGGTACTCCACTGGATTGCCTTAATGGTGCAGGTATACTAGGCTTCGGATTTGATCTAATCAAATTTAATTCTAGTTCGGCTACTGTAGTCAATTTTTTTACTAATTGAACTTCCTCAAATTTAACTTTAGAGGCAACGGTTCCTTCACCAAGAAACTTCTTTTTTAGAAAGATTACCCTATTACTGACGAACACCTTTTGTTCTTCAGCATGGCAGAAATAATAACCCCTAGTTTTCTTAGGGTATCCTATAAATACACACTTATCAGATCGAGATCCATGTTTATCTATTTGCAAATATTTGACATAGGCTGAACAACCCCAAACTCGAAGGTGAGAGAGTGTAGGCCTGCATCTAGTCCATATCTCATATGGATTTTTTACAACAAATTTTCTTGGTACATTGTTCAATATAAAACATACAATCTTAAGAGTATAATCCCAAAATGAAATAGGCAGACTAGCAAACCCCATCATGGATCGAACCATGTCTAACAAGATTTGAGTTCTCCTTTTTGATACACCATTAAGTTGTGGTATCCCTGAAGGAGTCTACTATGAGTGAATCCCATTCTCTCTAAGATATGTCAAGAACTCACTGGATAGGTATTTACCTCCTCGATCTAATCGAATAATTTTAATACCCTTTTCAGTTTATTTTTTTACTTCATTTTTGAATCATTTCAAATTAATCCAACTTATATTTTATCAAATAGATATATCCATATCTAGATAGATCGTCTATGAAAGTGATAAAGTAGAAATATCCACCTCTAGTACTTAGGCTCATAGATTCACATACATCAGTATGTACTAGACTTAAGAGCTTAGTAGCTCTTTCACCTTTTTCAGTAAAAGGTGACTTGATCATTTTACCAAGAAAACAAAACTTGTAGGTTGGAAGTGATTCACAATCACTGACTTCGAAGATTTTCTCTTGAGTCAACTTATTTATCCTATTCTTGTTAATATGACCTAGCCTACAGTGCCATCGGTAGATATCAAAGACATTTTTTAGAAGTGTACATTACACTCATAGGCTATGATAAAATATAAATGCCATTTCTTTGTTGTCCTTGCATCATCGTAATATCATTCATAATGATCTTATAATAATATTTCTTTATTGATAAATGATAACCATCTTTAGCCGAAAGGCCAACAGAGATTATATTCATTAGAAAAGAAGGACAATAATGATATTCATCTAAAGAAATGATATTATCATTCAAAATAAGCTAAACTCTTTCCATAACTAGAATTGGAATAGATCTTCCATCTCCAACATTCAGGAATTGCTCATTATTTTTAAATTTTCTACTAACTTAAAGTTCTTGTAGCAAATTACAAAAATGAATTGGACTTTTGGTATCTAATACCCAGGTAGTAGTATCACAAATTAAAAAATTACAAGGTGTTATCGTATAATATTCTTAATTAGTAACTCCTTGCTCTTTCCTCTTATTTAGCATGTTGGGATCATGAGAAGTATGGTGCTGAGGATAGTTCCTCTTCTAGTGTCCCTACTTCTTACGATAGAAGCACTCTGCCTGATCTAGGATAATCATGGATCTTTTGTTTAGACTAGACATGGAAGTCCTAGCACGAACCTCTTCATCCTGTTGAACAATATTCAACTTCTGATACATGTTATCAAAGTTGGATCCCATAAGTATATCATTGTCTAATAGTGAATGGAGCAACAAGGATTTAGCCTTAACTACATAAAGGAGGACCAAAAGCCTAACTAGTAAATGATTTATCAAACCTAATGATTTAGACTTTAATCAAAAGGTTCTCACACTATTTTATTCGAATTGGTAGCCTCTACCTTCAATTCAAGAAATTATCTTAATTTCTTAGTGGATACTAGAATCCACAAAGACTACATACAAGCCTGAGGAAATCTCTAGCTAACTCGTATGCATCTATGGATAGATTCTTAACTAATTATTTCTTTAAATAATTTTTAATATAATGTTTTACCCTAGGTATCTTTTCAGTAGGCTAGGGCCTCCACTGAAAGTCTCGGTTAGGTCCAACCATTAACATGATTGAGTTCGGTGCATCAAATGAACAATGATCAAGCCCGAGAAAAGCTCTTGCTAACCAGATCATCGTTAAGAGAGTGCAACCTAATCTACATGTGATGAATGATAATTTCAATATCTTGATGAACACCAAGCATAAGGTGCCTCTAATGACCACTCAAAGTACTAGACCCATTATCATCCATCTTAATAGGAGGCTATGATCTAGTTATCACCATAATTATTTTATTTTTAAGGATCTAATAATTTTAGAGGATTTAATAAATTTGATTTAGAGAAGAGAGTTAGAGGAGCTAGCTAATCATGATCCTTCCACTGACTTCACCAAGTCAGATTAAGGGAGACCATTGATAGGCTGGTCTAGGAGCACCTAATTAGTCATACTGATTTATCTAGTTGACATGGGTTAGCTCAAATTATCAAGTGATCTGATCAAAACATAACTTCACCAAGAAGGCCAGGTAAGTGAGATCGGTGGGAGAGATATACCATTAAATCATCAAAGATAGAATCAGTGCGAATAGCTCCTAATTAACGACCACCGATCATACATTACCTGACTTACCTTAGATACCAATTGGTTAATTAATTTTGATTGGATCAACCTAATAGTTCAGGCTAGACCACATAGCTAAGAATCAAGTCCATCTTGGTTCTTGTTAAAGATATGGACTTGACTAATTACAACTATTATAATTGATCTAGAAAATTCTTGACCTAATCTAAGACAACTATTGATTAGATTTAGTCAATTCTTTAATTAACTCCATTCTTTAATCTAACCATAGTTCTAACCTAATTAATGGACCTAATTCTTGCTAACCCATTAATCCAACTGTTATGATTTGTCTTAGGATCTTAAATTCGTAATCTTAGATCCTAACCAAATAACCCTTAATTCTTAATTAAGTTTAATACTGAGGGTTGGGGCTCAATTTTTTTAAAATAATTTTTATATTTATAAAATATTTTTACAACATGGTTCTACCAATCAGTTGCATGTTTGATTCATAATCAATATGAAAATAACATAAATATGAATCTACTTTAGATCTAATATAAATATATTCATATAATTTAAATTAAATTAATTTTAATTTTAATTAATCATAAATTATTTTAGATCAAATCTAATATTTTTATGATCATAAAAATTAGATTGAAATACTTTCAATTAAATCATAAAATTTTTTAGATTAAATCTAAAAATTTATAATTAGAATTTTAGATCAGCATGTACTAGAACAATGTTTGCAATATAAGGGATAAACCTTATAATAGAACAATCTTATTGAAGAAAAATTAGCATTTTCCTGCCATAGGATCATTCAGATCTAATTGAACCGGAAGAAATATTTTAAAAAATTTTCTAAAAATCCTAATCAGATCTGAGACATCTTGGATCTAGTCTAATAGATCTAATATTAAAACTAAAAATTAAAATTAAATCTAATTTAATTTCATACCTTATTCAAGTAATCTAATTACCCTACTGATGATCTGCTTAAGCACGGGGTTCTGGATGTAACCATGCAAGTGCCTAGCCTCTACTGGTATCCATTTAGGTAGGATTTGGATGTGACCTCCTTCTGGATCTAATTTCTAAAAATTAGATCTGGATCTGATTCATAGAACCATCAAAAGATGGATGAAGGTTGTGCGCTCATTTCACAAACACGTAATACATCTTACTAATCCTTGCACCAACAAGTTATTTCTTCCTTGCTAGATTCACCCAACCTTTTGAGCATGGAGAGAGGAGAGAGAGGACCAGAGAGATGAATGGAAGAGAGGAGGGGTAGCCTTGCAACATGGTGAATGGGCGCTGACATCAAAACCCTAGGTGCAGACAAGATTTAAATAGACCCTGCTGTGCCATGTAGTGCCACATAGGTCCAATCAATCATATTGCTCAGATTAATCAGCTCAAAATCTGATTGGTGGAATAATGTCATCTGATCCAATCAGATTAGAGATCCCTTTAATCCTCCATAGATGGCACCAATTTTGGATAGGCTTAAACACTATTGGCACCTAAGAGTTTAAAGCCAACATGAAATCTCTGGAGTCCCATCTATATGCTCCTCCCTTTTCCCCATGTGCGCATGCCAACTAGCAGTGTGCACACATTCTTGTGCATGGAATCCAAGGGAGCGTGTGCCCCAAGGAGATGTCCAAAGGTGGCACATGCCCCTACACCTTCTTTCCTGCATTGAGACATCTCATGTCTCAGTAGTGACAGGAAAAGGTAGGTGGCGATAGGAATTAGTAGGCATTGTTTTATTTCCATCTAATGGATTAAGACAACCCTTTTCTGATCTGGACAAGCTCTAGTTAAATAAAGACAAACTTATATAAGGTTCTCTGGTGAGCCCAAACTAATTTAGCACAGCCAAGATAAACTAGAAAGACTATAAAAGAAGAAAGTTTGGCTCAATCATGTTCTAGCATGATTTTCTTGAACCTAATTGGATCTAATCCAAATCAATCAAACTGGGTTAGCTTGATTGATCACATCTAGACCCAAATCCTTCTTTGTGTGATCTAGTTAAGTTTAATTTTATATGGTAATAAGATATGTCGCGATCTCCATTATCGACATCATTGAAATACATTTTGATGGATCAAAAATTTTTTGATTCATACAATTAGAATGATCGATCATCAAGTTTATCCTAATTGTTCCCAAAATCCATCAGTGACATCTAGTAGTATATGGTGGCAAGCCATCAGAACTAAAAGCAAACTTCTTGAAATAGCTACTTGTGTGATTGGGTCCTTCTTGAATGGAGCGTGTCGGATTTCTAACTCTACTTTCAAAAACTTTTTTTGATAAATATAGAGTAGATTATATTATTAATCATATTAATTATTCCTACAAAATTTGGTTGACATCGGATCGAGCTAGAGTCGAGGAAGATGAGGTCATCGTCGGTGACCTGCAAAATAAAGTTCCATCTAGAGTCGATGGTGGTGGCTCTGGTAGGATCCTCCAACGATCAAGTCAGCTCTTCTAACCAATAGAAATAGAGTGCTCGAGTATGAATTTAGTAGAATTTTAGGAAGAAGAAGAGAGCTTAGAGAAAATATATCTGGAGGGTCCCTTTTTAATAGATGGAGCTTGTAGCAGATTGATAGTGACAGCTACAGCCATCTGGTAGTGGGCCGCTTGATGCCTGATGGAGTCTGTCATGAAGGGAGGCACTTTCTGTAGTGCTACCTATAGTAGACTGATGGTGACAGTCCTCATCGTTCGATAGTAGATCACTGTCGCCTACAGCGGACTAATAGTGATGGTCGTAGCCATCTAGTATTGAGTCGCTCGGGGCTGCATGAAGGACTGAGGAGCTTTGACGTAGGTCAATTCTAGATGAGTTCAAACTCCTAAAGAGAATATGGCTAGAGAGGATCATCCGAGAGAAACACTAGCTAAAATCTGGAAGCAATCCACTGGAGGAATCCGACCAAAGGAGAAGTCCGAAAGGAGTTCGGCTCTTAGAGAAATCTGACTGAAGGAGAGATTTGGAAGGAGTTCGACTTCTTGTAAGAGTCTGATTAAAGGAGAGATTTGGAAGGAGTTCAGCTTTTGAAGGAGTCCGACTGAAGGAGAAGTTCGAAAGAAGTCCTTCTCCTATAGAAATCCGACTGTAGAAGAGATCCGAAAAGAGTTTGGCTCCTATAGGAGTCTAATTGAAGAAGAGATCCGAAAGGAGTTTGGCTCCTGAAGGAATCTGACTGAAGGAGAAGTCTAGGAGGAGTTCGACCACTGGAGGAGTCCAACTCCCAGAGTAGTCTGGCTGAGGGAGAAGTCTAGGAGGAGTTCGGCCATTGGAGGAGTTTGACTCTTGTAGGCATCTGACTGATAGAAAAGTTTGGAAGGAGTTTGGCTCCTGAAGGAACTTGATCGAAGAAGAAATTTAGAAAGAGTCCTACTCTTGTAGAAATTTGACTGATGGAGGAGAAAGGAAGGAGTTTGGCACCTATAGGCATCCATCTCAAGGAGAGATCTGGAAGAAGTTTGCCTCCTGAAGGCACCCGACTGAAGGAGAGACCCGAAAGGAGTTCGGCCGCTGGAGAAATTCGAAAGGAGTTCAACTCCTATAGACATCCAACTGAAGAAAAAATCTAGGAGTTTGGCTCTGGGAGGAACATGCCTGAAGGAGAAATCTGGAAGGAGTTCTACTCCTATAGAAATCTGACTGAAGGAGGTGTATGGAAGGAGCTCGACTCCTATAGGCATCCATCTGAAGGAGAGATCTAGAAGGAATTTAACTTCTATAGGCATCCGACTGAAAGAATGACCCAGAAGGAGTTCGATTGCTAGAGGAGTTTGGCTGAAGGAGGGACCTGGAAGGAGTTCAGCTACTGGAGGAGTTTGGCTAAGGCTCGGCCGTTGAGGAGAATTTCAAATCGAAGCTTTTTCGTGATTATCAGTTACATGAGGCTAAGTATCAGGCTGGACCTCGGTGGTAGAGGGGTTTATCCCCAACAATAGTCCCCCCCACTCCTGAGTTTGAAATTCGAATCAAGGGAGTACGTAAAAGGCGACTGTCGATGTCCTTTCTCAGGCTCTGCATTTATTGAGGTTGTTGTTTGGAGGAGATCTTATCTCCTGTTGATGTTGACGTTGAAACTTGGAGAAGATCTTATCTCCAGTCTGGGTTGAGGTTGAAGTTCATGCTCGGGGAAGATCTTGCCTTCAGTTGAGTCAGGACCTCTCTTCTCACCTCATCTAAAATGAACGAGGCCTTCAACTCTGCTTACGTTAGGATGAGGTTCTCTTCCTATTCCTAACGGGCTGTAGGGGCACATAAGAGCTGTTGTCGGGACCTCTCTTTTTACCTCATCTAAAATGAATGAGGCCTTCGACGTGCTTATGTTAGGATGAGGTTCTCCTTTTGTTCCTAACATGGCAATAGGGGCACAGATGGGTCATTGAATGGGCCTCTCTCCTCCTCCTATCTTAAATAATTGGAGGTCTTTAGCGTGCTCATGTTAGGATGAGGTTCTCCTCCTATTCCTAACATGGCAATAGGGGCACAGATGGGCCATTGAATGGGCCTCTCCTCTCCTTTATATCTTAAATAATCAAAGGTCTTTGGCATGCTCATGTTAGGATGAGGTTCTCCTCCTGTTCCTAATATGACAATAGGGGCATAGATGGGCCTTTGAATGGGCCTCTCCCCTCCTCTTATCTTAAATAACTGGAGGTCTTCAACATGCTCATGTTAGGATGAGGTTCTCCTCCTATTCCTAACATGGCAATAGAGGCACAGATGGACCTGTTGAACGGACCTCTCCCATCCTCTTGTATTAAATAAGCGGTAAAGGTCTTCGATGTGCTCATGTTAGGATGAGGTTTTTCTCCTATTCCTAATATGGCAATAGGGGCACAGATGGGCTGTTGAATGGGCCTCTCCCCTCCTCCTATCTTAAATAACTGGAGGTCTTCGACATGCTTATGTTTGGATGAAGTTCTCCTCCTATTCCTAACATAGCAATAGGGGCACAGATGGGCCGTTGAATGGATCTCTCCCCTCCTTCTGTCTTAAATAATTGGAGGTCTTTGGCGTGCTCATGTTAGGACGAGGTTCTCCTCCTGTTCCTAACACGACCACTATTGATTGCTTCTTCCCTATCATCACATAGTTTTTACACCGAGAAACAATAATATTGGAATGGAGGAGTTTTATTGAAGGAAAGTTACCGATAGTATATCCTCTGATTTTCTAAGTTCCAAGGTCGTGGGAGCATTATTCCTTCGAGCTCTTTTAGGCAATAAGTTCCAGATCGGACGACCTCCACCACTTCATACGAGCCTTCCCAATTTGGGGCAAGCTTCCCCTAGCTCTGAGGCTGAGAGTTGGTGGCTCGCCGAAGTACTAAGTCTCCCACTCTGAATGTTTTGCTTCAGACTCTTCGGGCCATCCTTCATTTGTAGGCTGCCATCCAAACTTGGGCTTCCTCTCTTCTTTCTTCCAATAGATCGAGGTTGACTCTGAGGTCTTATAGATTATGCTGCTCGTTGAAGGCCATGATCCATGCTGATGGGAGTTTAAACTCGATTGGTATGACTTCCTCTATTCCAAAGGCCAAGGTGAATGGTGTTTCCCCAGTCGGTAGCCTTTGAGTATTTCGATATGCCTAGAGGTTGTGGTAGAGTTCGTCCACCTGAGTCCCTTTTATTCTATCGAGCCTTATCTTGAAACCTTGCAGCAGGGTTTGATTGATCACTTCAGCTTCTCCATTTGTCTGTGGGTGGGCTACCAATGTGAAGTGATGGGAGATGTATAAATCTTCTCAGAACTAGGTGAATCTCGTCCCAATGAACTATCACCCATTATCCATTATGATAGTGCAGGGCAGACCGAACCGACAGATGATTGACTTTTAGATGAAGTTTCGTACCTTGGCCTTAGTAATTTTTGCTAGTTGTTTGGCTTCAACCCATTTGGTGAAGTAGTCAATCATGACCAGGAGGAACTTTCATTGCCCATATGCCATCGAAAAAGGCCAAGTATATCCATTCCCCACTGCACAAATGGCTAAGGTGTGCTTAGTGGAGTAAGCTCAAAGGTCGATTGTCTTTGTATGTTCGCATTCTTCTGATAGCAGTCGTATTTCTTGACATACTCCATAGAGTCGCGGTACAAGGTCGGCCAATAGTACCCTTACCAAAGTAATTTTTGTGATAGGGACCTAGCTCCTGCATGACTTTTGCAAATTCCTTCATGCACTTTCCATAATACGGAGTTGGCCTCTAAAGATCGGAGACATCTCAGCAGCGGTAGCGAATACGACCTCTTATACAACTTGCCTTCATACAAAACATACCGAAAGGTTTGATTCCTGAGTTTTTGAGCTTCTTTCGGATCATGAGGAAGAACTTCCATTTTGAGATAGGCAGCTAACGAGTCAATCAAGCTCAGCTCAAGCTCCGTCTGCATAACGAGCTATGATTTCTCCGAGCTTGGGTATTTTAGAGTCTTAAAAAATACTTATTTGGATAGTTTGGCTGGGACTAAAGTGGCCAACTTAGAGAGAAGGTCGGCTCTTGTATTTTCCACACTCAAAATCTATCGAATGCCAAAACTGCCGAAGGTCGGGGTCAAATTCTTTACTTTCTCAAGATATTTTATCATACTTTCCTCCCGTGCTTCATATTTGTCACTAACTTGGCGACCACTAATTAAAAATTACTGTAGACTTGAAGTCGGTCTACTTTTAACTCTCTTGCTATTTCCAATCCGATGATCAGTGCTTCATATTCGGCCCCATTATTAGTTGTATGGAATTTGAAGCATAGCGCATACTCGACGATGACTCCCTCAGAGCTGACTAAGAATAACCCCGCACCTACTCTACTGGAGTTGGATGAACCATTCACATACAAGGCCCAAAAACCTTCGAGAAGGTCGGCACTCTCTTCAGGGAGGCTCGGTTGCAATAATAGAGCACCGATCTCATTCTATTCAAGCTCAGCATCATCCAAAATGGTATATTCTACTACAAAATCTATCAATATCTGAGCTTTGATCGATGGTCGAGGTCGATAGTTGATGTCAAATTTTATGAGCTTGATTGCCTATTTTGTGATTCTTCCGAAAGCATCCGTTCGATGAAAGACTGCTTTTATTGGTTGGTCTGTGAGGATCGTTATGGTGTGCCCTTGAAAATAAGGTTGGAGTCTTCTGACAGCAATTAGAAGAGAGTAAGTCAATTTTTCTAGCTTAGAGTATCTGGTCTCTACAACCCTCAAGATCCAGCTTACGTAGTAGACCGATCGCTGCATCTTCGCTTCCTCCTTGACCAGGACTACTGCCAAGGCCATCGAGGAGATCGCTAGATATAGGAATAATTCTTCTCTGGGTCCAGACTTTGCCAGTAGTGGGGGTGAGCTGAGGTAGTTTTTAAGCTCCTTAAATATCCGTTGGCACTCCATCATCCAATAGAAGTTCTTCGATTGTTTGAGAGCTCAGAAGA
The DNA here is from genome assembly GCA_006176705.1 of Cocos nucifera. NCBI lineage: Eukaryota > Viridiplantae > Streptophyta > Magnoliopsida > Arecales > Arecaceae > Cocos > Cocos nucifera. The sequence goes on along the minus strand of QRFJ01005023.1, from coordinate 282,732 downwards.
AGGGCATGCATCGCTCAATCGATCTCGAGATGAAGCAACTTAGGGATGCCACTATTCTGGTTAGGCACTGAATTTCTTTGATTGTTTTTGGAGTAGTCATCCTCTGAATAGCTCGAATTTTCTTTGGATTTCCTTCAATCACATGTCTTGACACCATAAACCCTAGAAACTTTTCTGATGTCACACCAAAAGTACACTTGGTCGGGTTCAGCTTCATCTTGTGCTTCCTGAGTGCACTGAATGTCTCTTCAAGGTTGGCAAGGTGGTTTATAGAAGCTCAACTTTTGATGAGCATGTCATCCACGTACACCTCCATATTGTGGTCGATCTGCTCCTTGAAGATCTTATTAACCAGGTGCTGGTACGTTGTCCCTACATTTTTGAGTCCAAAAGGCATATCCCTATAACAATAAAGACCACGATTAGTAATAAAAGTAGTTTTCTCCTCATCCTCTGGTGCCATCCGTATCTGATTATAATCAGAGAAGGCATCCATGAAGGTGAGGAGTTCCCAGCCTGATGTTGCATCTACTAGTTGATCGATCCTAGGTAGAGGGTAGCTATCTTTTGGGTAGGCCTTCTTCAGCTTTTTAAAGTCTATACACATCCTCCACCAGTTATTTGCCTTTTTGATGAGGACCACATTTGAGACCCAGGTCGGATAGTTAACTTTTCAGATGAATCCAGCTTGGAGGAGCTTGCCTATTTCTTTTGCAATTGCTTTCTGCCTCTTTGGGGCATGGTTGTGCATCTTCTCTTTTATCGATCGATACTCTGGATTAATGATCAGTCGATGTTTCATGACCTTGGCATCAATTTCTGGCATATCCGTTGGGGCTTAGACGAAGTCATCCACATTATTTCTGAGGAAGGTGATGAGTTGCTTCCGAACCTCATTCCTAAAATTGGAGCCGATCTGTACAGCGTGCTCCGCATTCCCATCGTCTAAGGGCATAGATATGAGGTCCTCCATAGGCTCGCCCTACTCCTTGGTGAGGTCATTGCAAACATCTAGCCCGTTAATAGGATAAGGGTCGGACTGTTCTTTCTTTCGTAGGGTGATTGAGTAGCAGTGCCTCACCAGAGCTTAGTCTCTTCTGACCTCTCCGATCCCATGACTTGTTGGAAACATCATCTTCAAATGATAAGTTCATACCACTGCCTGAAGTGCATTTAGACCAGATCGATCAAGAATAGCATTATAGGCAGATGGAGCCTTTATGACTAAAAAATTGATCTACGCCTTAGCCAGCTTCGGATGTTGTCCTGCAGTCACAGCCAAAGTTATTATACCCTCGACTAGTACGACATCACTAGTGAAGCCTACCAACGGAAAGTTCAAATGTCCCAAATGGTTATTGAGTAAGGACATTTTTGAGAAAGCATCATAAAATAAAATGCTTGCCAAGCTTCTAATATCTATCAAAATACGACGAACATCATAGTCAGCAATGTTTAAAGAGATTACAACCGTGTCATTGTGTGAAAGCTGGACTCCTTGAGCATCTACCTTAGTGAAGGTTATGGGTTTTTCAGTCCTCTATCTCTTCACTAATCCCTCGGATCCGCTAGCCTCTTCTCGTCGAAGTCCCCCGAGATTGTGTTGATGATGCTGAGAGGCAGCCGATCTCCTTATTGTTCCTCCCCCGTTGGTGGTTTAGGCTACGGTAGTGCCCTTGGCCGATCTTTCCATCCTTCAGGCTGATGCTGTAGGAATTGGTCGAGTCTGCCTCGTCTGATGAGCTCCTCAATCTCATCTTGGAGCTGAACATACTCTTCAGTATCGTGACCGTGGTCACGATGATAAAGGCTGAACTTGTTAGGATTATGCTAGTCAGGGTGAGTACGCATCCTTTTCGATCTTGATAGTTGCTTCCTGATTTCCATCAGTACTTGGGTTTTCGGAGCATTGAGAGGGGTGTAGTTGTGAAATCTTCGGAGGGATGAACCCCATCGTGCCCTTCTATTGAGGCTTCCCTGCCTACGATCTTAGAGAGGAGTTCAAGCTCGCTTACGCTCAGAGGAAGTTTGGAAGCATGATCGAGCTTCACTCGATTTTCCTTCTATAGCAGTCCTACCCAGCTCGCCAATTTGCTGCACCCCAATGGATTCATCATCCTTGGCCTTGAAGGCCTCTTCAGCTCGGGCATAACCATCAACCCAAGCCAGCATATCGACAAAATCCTTGAGGTACTTTTTTTTTTAAGGAGAATAACAAATCACTCTTCTGAAGGCCACCCTTAAGTGCGGCCATTGCTACTGACTCATCCAAGTTTCAGACCTCTAATGCAGTAGCATTTAACCGGGTGACATAAGCTTGGATGGATTCCTTCACCTTCTACTTGATGTTCATCAAGAAATTCAAATCTCGATGGGGACGTCGGCTGTTAATGAAGTGAGACACAAACTGATGTCTCATCTGATCAAAAAAAAAGATAATACCCAACTTAAGTGCCAAGTATCAGTTCCTGATGGCTTCTTTGAAGGTGGATGGAAAAGCCCAGCATAAAATGGCGTCTAGCACATCGTAGAGCAACATCATTATTCGAAAGGCCTCCACGTGATCAACCAGATTGATGGTTCCATCGTAACTTTCAAACTACAAGAGCTTGAAGCTCGGTTGAACCAGTTACTACATAATCCTCTAGGAAAAAGGAGGATTAGTGCGAATATCATTACTGTGTGAGAAGGGAGTATGACGGAGCTCTTCGATTCATCGACTCATTTCTATGAGCCTTTGATCTAGAAAATTTTCACGATTGTTAATCTTTAGGGTTTTCTGATGGAATGGATGTGAGGCTTCCCCCTGGGTCGAGTCATGGTCCGAGCAAGGGCCCTCCATCCTCTGCTTTTCATTTTTGAAGATCAGAGGTCGAGCAGCCTAAGTCGACCATCCCCAAACTGGATCGTGGGGCTCTGGAGAAGCCTACTCCTATCGAATTGATGTCGGAGCCCATCGATGTATGGTCTGCACCACCTCCATAAGACTATGAACCAGCTGGACCAGTAGGTTGAACTGCTTTACATCTACCATGACTGTAGGTGGAGCCTGAGTTGCTGGAGCTAAAGTGGGAACAGATAGGTCTAGATGGGATCTGGCTGTAGAGGTCATTGATCGTCAGGTCGAAGCTTTCTTGGGAGGCATTTTTTCTTGGAGAAGAACTCTAGAGAGGAAGAAGAGAGATCCCTACTGAGCACTCCTTTAAGAATAATGGTAAGTCAAAAATAGGGGCCCTTTCTGTAGCACCAATTCTGTTGGTGTAGAATCTGGTTGACGTTGGATCGAGCTAGAGCCAAGAAAGATGAGGTCACCGCCGATGACCTACAAAATAAAGTTCCATCCGGAGTCAGTGGTGGTGGTTCCAGTAGGACCCTTCAATGATCAAGTCAGCTCTTCTGGCCAACAGAAATGGAGTGCTTGGATATAAATTCAGCAGAGTTTCTGGAAGGAGAAGAGAGCTTAGAGAAAACATATCGGAAGGATTTCTTTTTTATAGATGGAGATTGTAGTGGATTGATAGTGATAGCTGTAGTCGTCTGATAGTAGACCATTCGAGGCTTGGTGGAGTTTGTCATGGAGGGGGGCGCCGCCTGTAGCATCGCCTATAGCAGACTAATGGTGACAACCATCGCCGCTCAGTAGCTAGTCGCTATCACCTACAGCAGACTGATAGTGACGATCATAGCCGTCCGATACTGAGCCGCTCGGGGCCTCATGGAGGGGTGAGGAGCTTTGACATTTGTCAATTTCAGAGGAGTTTGAACTTCTAAAGGAAATACAACTAGAGGGGATCATCCGAAATGAATGCTAGCTGAAATCTGAAAGTAATCCACTAGAGAAATCCAATCGAAGGAGAAGTTTGAAAGAAGTTCGGCTCCCGAAGGAATCTGACTGAAGGAGAGACTTGGAAGGAGTTTGGCTCCTTGTAAGAGTCTGATGGAAGGAGAAATCCAAAAGGAGTTTGGCTCTTGGAGGAGTCCAATTGAAGAAGAAGTTTGAAAGAAGTTCGGCTCCTAAAGGATCTTGACTGAAGGAGAAATTCGGAAGGAGTCTTGCTCCTGTAGAAATTTGACTATAGGAGAGATTTGGAAGGAGTTTGGCTCCTATAGGAGTCCGACTGAATGAGAGATCTAGCAGGAGTTCGGCTCCTGGAGGAGTCCGACTGAAGGAGAAGTTCGAGATGAGTTCGACCGCTGGAGGAGTCTGGCTCCTAGTGGGGTCCGATTGAGGGAGAAGTTTGGGAGGAGTTCGATCGCTGGAGGAGTTCGGCTCCTGTAGGCATCTGACTAAAGAAGAAATATGGGAGGAGTTCAGCTCTTGCAGAAACTTGACTGAAGGAGAAATTCGAAAGGAGTCCTGCTCCTATAGAAATCCAACTGAAAGAGGAGTAAAGAAGGAGTTCGGCTCCTATAGGCATCCGTCTGAAGGAGAGATCCGAAAGGAGTTTAGCTCCTGAAGGCATTCGACTGAAAGAGAGATCCGAAAGGAGTTTGACTACTGGAGGAGTTCGAAAGGAGTTCGACTCCTGTAGATATCTAACTGAAGGGAAAATCTAGGAGGAGTTTGGCTCCTGGAGGAACTTGACTGAAGGAGAAATTCGAAAGGAGTCCTACTCTTGTAGAAATTCGAATAAAGGAGGAGTAAGGAAGGAGTTTGGCTCCATAGGCATCCATCTAAAGGAGAGATTTGGAAGGAGTTCAGCTCCTGAAGGCATCCGACTGAAGGAGAGACCCGAAAAGAGTTCGATTGCTGGAGGAGTTTGGCCTCCACAGGAAATCCACACGAGGTCCTGATCTCAATCAGTTCCTCTTGAGTGCAAGCTCTGTAGAAACCTTCAATGACTAATTCAAATCAAACTTCTTTTGATCTTTTTCATCAAATTTTTGGATGCTCCAGATTCCAATGAATGTGGATGAAAAGTTGAGGAGGTTCTTCATTTGGATCTATAAAGTCACGACTCTCGTATGGATCTTTGATCTTCTTTTAACTTTCTCTTCTCTCTTTTTCTTTCGATGTTCCACTCTCTTCTTTCTACCTTCTCCTTATTTCACATGTCCATAAAATCAAATATTTTATAGATGCACACAAACAAAGGAGGCATGAGAAAGTGGTTTAGATCAAGTGGTTACCTATTGAAATTCAAATCCCATTCGAATTTAATTGGTAACCAGATCAAACAAATCCATTGAAGGAAAAACCTATTTTCTTGGCATAGGATCATTCAGATCTGATTGGATCTGAAAGAATATTTCAAAAAAAAATTTCTAAAATCTTAATTAGGTTTGAGATTTCCCGGATCTAATAATAGAGATCTGATATTAGAAGTTAAAAATAAAATTAAATCAGATTTAATTTCAAGTACCTAATTTGGTAATCTAATTATCCTGCGATAATCCTATCGATTCCTAAGCTTCTAGAAGAAGCCACGCATGTGTCTGGCCTCTATCGATATCCACTCACTTAGGATCTGAATATCTTTTTCTCTTGAATCTCTCCTCCAAAAATTATATCTAGGTCTGATTTGAAAAGCCTTCAAAATGACTTCTGAGGGCAGCCTGTTCGTCTCACAAACACCATCGCATAGATGCTGAATCTTGTGCCAAAAACCTTGGACCTTCAACTCAAATTAATGCCTGACTTTTTAGGCAAGTAGAAAAGAGAGAGAGAAAAGATAGAGTGGGTATGGATATTAGAGGGAAGGCTCCTTTGGGTGTGGAAAAAATAAATTCCATTGAGGCAATTTTGTGAGAAGATTTCTTATATAAGATATAGCACCATAAAGAGTCCCTTTTTGATCAGAAACATTATTAATTTGACCATTGGGACTCTTGGACCTGATCTCCATGAAAAACCTCAAATCCCATCTAGTTTTGATGCCAAAAATCCATCTAGAAGATGGCAGCATGAAAGGATAAGGAAGAGTCCATGTGCATCTAGGACTCTTCCCTCAAGAGTTTGATCCAAATCAAACTCCATCAAAACCCACTCTAGGCACCTCCAAAAATTACAAAATGTTGCACACCCAAAGTACAACTTGTACCCTATCATAGAGCAAAAATTTAGAGCAAAATGATTTCTAAAGAAATTTGTAAAATTCTCTGATCATGTGACCCTCAATTCTCTTAATTGGGTCAACTGTTGACCATAGTCCAATTGCACTAGGAATGAATTTAATTTTCACAATTAAGCTGATCTAGACTTGTTCTAGTCAAATGAAAATAAATTAATTTAAGATATAGAAATAAGTCAAATCAAATTTGACTCGGTTGTGATGAATCAGGAAGAGTATAGAAGGAGAAAGTCAGGCTCAATCGTGTGCTAGCACGATTATCTTGAACCTAATTGGATCTAATCCAAATCAATCGAACTAGGTTAGCTCAATTGATGACATCCATATCCAAATCCTTATTTGTCTGACCTAGTTAGTTTCAGTTTCGTATGGTAATGAGACATGTCATGATCTCCATCTTCGACATTATCGAAACACCTTTCGATGGACCAAAACTTTTTTGATTCATACAATTAGAATGATCGATCATCAAAATCATTCTAATTGCTTCCAAAATCTATCAATGACATCTAGCATTATATGGTGGCAATCCATCAGAACTAAAAGTGAACCTCTCGGTGTAGCTACCTGTGTGATTGAATTCTTCTATCTTGAGCCAAGCCCCGACAGGATTAGGGTTAAGGTGAACTCATCAAACCGAATATCCGTCATATGAAATAATCATTTGATTTGAGTCCTATGTGAAACCCTTTATAGAAACTCTTTCTATCATCTTCACTCTGCCATGGCCATGGGCTTATGGACTTAATTCTCATGATCATCATAGGGCAACTCCTCATCTACCAAGATAGATAGATCCCTTATTGGTGCAATCCAATTCCTATAATGAACGTACTATAGCCAACATACACCTTAGATTTTTGAATGGCTAGGAGATCGAGATATGATATAGTCAAACTACAACACCCTCAAGGTGAATTACTGATGCATCTCAGACCAAAGAACCAGACACACTACTACAACATCGAGTCAGTCATCGATGAGAAGGTAGACTTCCATATGAATACTCGAGGAGGTCACGCTTAATGCCCTCATTCTCTAATGAGTACCTGTACTCTCACTTTGGTGTCTCCACACCGTAGACTCAAGACTCATCTACTCAAAAAAAGTGATCGTACTCCAATCTTTCGGATCAATCAGCATCCTTATGATGATCCTACGGTCAGAAGCAGTTTATGAGTTAATTATGAAAATTCATGTCTTAAATTATCAACTCTTTGAAAATATGAATTGACATTAGCATTAACTCAAAGGATGTTTCACATACACTTTAAATACACACTATGATAGAAAATAATCTTTTTATTAATTTATAGTCAAAATTATAAAATTATCTTTAGAAGTGTATTATAAGGGTTAGCCAATCTGGCTTCTAGGGCACACATCTAACAAACTTTCACTTGACCTAAAGTCAATTGGCTATAAATCTATGTCCCATCTTCCCAAGGTGGGCTTCGATCTTCTACTGGCCTAAAGGCTTCATTAGTGGATCTGCCACATTATCTACGGAGTAAACTCTCTTTACCTCAACGTAACCCTTCTCGAGGTAATTATGGATGAGGTGGAATCGCTGCTTGATGTTCTTGGATTTTTTGTGAGACCTCGGCTCCTTAGCTGGGGCTGTGGCGCCATTGTTATCGCAGTACAGAGGGATGGCATCTGATGGCATCACTTCAAGTTCTGCAATGAACTTCTTGTACCAAAATGCCTACTTTGTAGCTTTCGATGCAGCGATGTACTCTACTTCCTTGGTAAAATCTACTATCATAGTCTGCTTGAAACTCTTCCAACTGACAGCACCACCATTACATACAAACAGACTATCAGATGTGGACTTTCGATCATCTATATCGAACATAAAATTTGATTCTGTATGACCCTAGACCTGGAGTTCTCCATTACCAAAAATCAAGAATATATCCTTAGTCCTTCTCAACTACTTAAGGATAAATTTCATAGAAGTCCAGTGCTCTTCACTTGGATTTGACTGATATCTGCTCGTGACAATCATAGCATGGGCGATATCAGGTCGTGTACATAGCATGGCGTACATGAGGCTCCCGATTGTTGAAGCATAAGGGATCTTGCTCAAGTGTTCAATCTCCTCAGGTCATGTTGGAACACATCTTCTTAGAGAGATAAATGCCATGTCTGAAGGACACCAATCCCCTCTTGGAGTTTTTCATGCTAAACTTTTTTAGTACCTCCTTTATGTACATCTTCTGTGAGAGACCCAGCATCCTATTCGGTCTATCCCTATAGACCTTAATTTCTAGAATAAAAGATGCTTCTCCTAGGTCTTTCATAGAGAACTCTTTTGATAATCATATTTTAACTGTAGTCAACATGGAAATATCATTTCCAATAAGAAGGATGCCATCCACGTATAGTAAGAGGAAGACAACAGTGCTCCCACTGATCTTTTTGAATATACACGGTTCCTCCTCATTCTTGATGAATTCAAACGACTTGATCACATCATTGAAATGAGCATTCTAGCTCTGAGATGCTTACTTAAATTCATAGATGGACCTTTGCAGCTTGCAGACCTTATGATCAGTATCACTGGATGTGAAACCTAGTGGCTATTCCATATAGATATCTTCCTCAAGATATCTATTTAAGAAGGCCATTTTCACATCCATCTACCATATTTCATAATCGAAATAGGCTACAATAGCAAGCAATGTGTGGATGGATTTTAGCATGGCTACTGGTGAGAAGGTATCCTAATAATCAATGTCTTCGCGCTGACTATACCCTTTCTCCATTAACCTAACCTTGAATATCTCCACATTTCCATCTGCACCTATCTTTTTTTTGTAGATCCATTTACACCCAATAGGTACAATACCTTTAGGTGGATCTACCAAGGTCCAGACTTGGTTCGAATGTATTGAGTCAATCTCTGACTTCATTGCCTCTAACCATTTTTCAGAGTCAATATCTAACAATTTTCAAAGCCAATCATCAGTCTGTTGACAATTGGGATATTGTAATTAATTTATTAATTAATAAAAATATTTTGGCATCCTTTTCATCATAAGTTTACATTTTCTAATGAACTCCATTGTTGTGATGAAGTTCTTAGGACTATTTAGCTTTGATAAAGAGAGGATTTATCGATTAGTCCTAAAATTTGTTCATGACTAAATGATAGACTATTAATAAGGACGACAGTAGCTATCAAGCATAGATCGCTGTATGCCACATAGGTTGGTTGTCTTCTTAACTAGAAAGTATGGAGACACTGGTATTGCATATGGATGAGATGTATGGGTACATCCTCATTGAACGTGACCAACTCTAGAGCATTCTGCTATCGAGAAAGTCCCTAATGGGATATAGGTATAAGTGTCCCTTAGACTTGAGATCACCTCAGTGACTTGCAAGCAACTCATTATGCTTTGGTACTGGACTAACTAAATTTTTAATTTAGCAACGGAAGGCTTCTGAACATAGTCAAGTACTTGCAATGTCAAAGTGTGATCAAGATGGAATTGACCACTCCAAGAGTTGGAGAAGAATGTATCACTATATTTCAATATAGCAAAATCTTTGCCAGGATAATCCATCAAATAGATTTGATATTTTGAAATACAATATGGACAACCTGATCAGAGTTGATAGTTGAACTCTGATGTGTCCTACAAGCATTATGGTCAAGGAGATGAATTATATGGAAACTATATCCGCATGGGTTCTAAGGATGGTGTTCTACACCTTCAACCTATTCGATCGTCGGGTATCATTGCTAGATGGTTACTTCGATTGGTATAAAAATTTATTTCTATGCTATCAACTTAGGTTCAAATCTATAAGGTCACACACAATAGAGCTTATGATCTGATCAGATGGTTGATCAACGATGAATCATTCTAGGGTTAAACAATTAATACGATTGGTGTTTAACCTAGTGCAAGTATTGCAGGAGGATCGATTAGCAATTAGATTGCTAATTGGCTTAATTTTATTAAGCCAATAGGCTAATATTAAGTCTAATTAAATATGATTTAATTAGATTTAGTTTGGGCTTGATTGGATCAAATTCAATTAGTTTATTGGATAAGTCAAGTGCAAGGAAGAACTAGTCCTAGTCTAACTAGGACTTGAGTCAACCTAATTTTTTAATTTGATTAGAAAATAAATCAGAATTAAATTTAATTAAATCTAATTTAATTAAGTCCTTAAATAGGTTAGGGTCTTATTTAATTAGGTTGGTTTAATCTTAATTTTATTTGGTTAGAAGATCCTATTTGACTAAGTCAAAATAGGAGTCCTAGAGTGACTAAGACTCCCTATCTCCTTCCGCCATCTTGGTCCCAACGCCCTCCATACCTATTTTTTAGGTATTTCTCATGGAAAATTTCTTTCTTCTTGATTTCCATGCCCCCTCTCTCCCTCCAAGTTATATTTGGAAGTTAGGTGGAAGACCAAGTCAAACGAGGAATTGGTTTTGCTTAGGATTCTATGAGATAGAATCCTTGTTGACAAAAACATCTTCCCTTGAGTGCCGCCCCCTCTTTTAATTAATTCTTCTCTTATTCTATGAAAATAATATCATTTTTTGTGCACCCTCCCTTGCTGGTCCATGCCAAAAATCATGGAGGAGGCACCCAATAGTTGGGCACCCCTTGTCATGCCCCATTTGATCTTTCCTTGTCTAGTTTTTGACCTAGATAAGGACTCTATCTTTTTTCCTATTTATTTGATGAATTTTATTCTAATTATTTTATGGAATATAGAGCTTTGGGAGAGGTTTGGGGTGTGCAAAAATTAGAGAAGAGGGTCCTTGGGCATGGGGGTTTCATAGGCACCAAACTAGGTGTCTAGGTGAGAAAAAAGAGAAGAAGAAGAGGGTCTTCTTCTAGGGCTGTTTTATTTTCAATCTCTCCTCCTTTCTTTTGAGTATTTTTTAAGAGGGTCTCAGATCAGCAAACTCTCATCTTCCTTCTCTTATTTTGGAAATGCCAAATTTTGAAGAAGAAAGCATTGGATCGACCGTCGAAGGATCAGCATAGTACTAGTATGATGTGCTGATTTCCTACATCAAACTTTAGATCTGAGATCGTAGGCCCGTGTGGATGACTCCTAGAGGTCGGACATGTGTGTGGCTCATGACTTCATCCTCAAGTCTGGATCAGTAAGTTAGAATGTCTAAACTTGCTCAGATAATAGATCTGATCTATAAACTTCATACCTACATTTGATGTAGTGTAGATCTTGGTTAATTTGATCAACCTTTTACTTTCTTATTTAATTTTAATTTTTATTTTAATATAATACCTTGATCATATCATAGATCTGAGTTCTAGGTGTTTACATATTTATTTAATAAATATTTAATTTATTTAAGTCATTTGCTTTAAGATCTTGAAAAGGTCTTCAAGATCTACCTATGAAATTCTAGATCTAGTTCCTTCAATTGGTATCAGAGAAAGGTTCTTATTACATGATTTTTTATGCAAGTCTAGATTATTTCTTAGATTAGATCTAATATATAATCTAATTATTAAATTTAAAATTAAAAAATTAATAAAATAAAATAAAATAATATATTTTAGATTGTACAGACTGTCATAAGGTTATCCTGCTGTAAGGTTTACCCCTTACAGTGAATAGCTTGTCCAAGTACGTGCTGATCTAAAATATTAATCATAAAATTTTAGATTAGATCTTATAGATTTTATGATCTGATTAAAAATATTTTAATCTAATTTTAATCATCATAAATATGTTAGATTTGATCTAGGAAGATTTATGATTGATTATTATTGAAACTATTTTAATTACATGAATCTATTTAAATTAGATCTAAAATAATTTTATATTTATTTTACTTGCATATTGATTATGAATCAAACATGCAACTTGGTTGATAGAACTATGTTGTAAAAATATTTTACAAACATGAAAATCATTTTCGAAAAGCCGAACCCAAACCCTCAGCCCAAAACTTAATTAAGAATTAAGAAGTTGATTGATTAGGATCTTGGATTGTGAATTAAAGATCCTAAGACACAAATCATAATACACTGGGCTAAATGGGTTAGTGGAGATTAGGTCCATTAATTGGGTTAGACCTAGCATTAGATTAAAGAATAAACTTAATTAGAGAATTGACTAAATCTAATCAATTGTTGTCTTAGATTAGGTCAAGGATTCTTTAGATCAAAAACAATAGTTGTAGTTGGTTAAGTCCATGTCTTTAACAAGAACCAAGATGGACTTGATTCTTGGCTCTGCGGTCTAGCATAAACTGTTAGGCTGATCTAATTAAAACTAATTAAATCAATTGGTGTCTAAGGTGAACCAGACCAGTGATTTTTAATTGGCAGCCCACTTACTTGGTCATTTCTGATGGCGTCTAAGGTAAGCCTAGTAGACCCTTCCACTAATCGAACTTACCTGGCCTCTTGATGAGATTATGTTTTGATCGGATCGCTTGACTATTCGAGCTAGCCCATGTCAGCTAGATAAATCAATTTCACTGATTTAGGTGCTCCTAAACTAGTCTATTAATGGTCTTCCTTAAGCTGACTTGGTAAAGTTGGTGGAAGGATCATGACAAGCTGGTTAATCTGACCTACTCACTTCTATAAATAAATTCTCTAAAATTATTAGGTTTGTAAAATGAAATAGTTATATGATAACTGGATTATAGCCTCTCATTAAAGTAGATGATAACGGGTCCATCAATTGGATAATTATTGGAGGCCTAAAGGAACCATGTGATGGTTGAGCTGGAGCATGGGAAGACACAACAACACAAGAGAGGTTATAAGGCTTTTCTAGTCTGAAAAAAGAAAAACAACATTGCTCACATCACATTGTAGAGTAGTATGGCTGATGATCTCATGTGTGAATATAAAACTTGCAATACGGCTCAGGCCATGTGGGTTGCATTGAAGGATAAGTTTGGGGGCACTTCTGATACCAAACTTATTGATGGAATTATCATTCATTATATGATCTCTTGGATATATCTTTCTAAATGGTGGTCAGGTGAGCCAACCAAAGTTGAACCCAATCATTCATTGGTTGGATGGGCCAAGTAAGGTCATGTTAATGGTTGGACCTAACTGGACCCTTTTTTGAGAAGGCCAAAGCCAATAGATCAGGGCCTAAGGCAAAATTTAAATACTAAAAATTATTTGAAGAAATAATTGGTTATGACCCTATCCTTAGATGTATATAGGTGGGCCAACCAATGTTGGACTTATGTACAGTCAATGTAGATTCTAGTACGCACTAAGGAATTAGGATAATTTTTCGAATTAGAGGTAGAGGCTACCAATTCAAATAAAATAGTGGAAGAAATCTTTTGATTAAAATCCAAATCTTTAGGTTTAATGAATCAATTACTAATTAGGTTTTGGTTTTTCTTTGTGCAGACATGGCCACTTCTCTATCACTTCGATAATTGTTGGACAATAATAAGTTGGTGGGATCCAACTTCGATAGCTAGTACCAAAAGTTGAAGATTATCCGAGAGCATGAATGGATCCTATATGTGCTAACGGATCCTGCACCTGAGGAGCCAGCTGCCAATGCACGTGGAACAGTCAGAGATACTTATCAGAAGTGGCTTAATGATCGAACCATAGTGCGCTGCATTATGCTGGTTGTGATGAGCGATGAGTTCAGTCATAAGTTTGAGACAGCTCAGCCAAATGAAATGCTCCAAGTGTTGGAGGATTCTATTAGCACACCCAATGACATTGAGAGGCACAAGACTAGTTGTTACATCTTCAACTCTAGAATGTGGGATGGTGCCTCTGTCATTGATCATGTATTGTATATGATCGAGCTGATAGAGTACTTGAGCAAGCTTGGCTTTTTCTTGCACAAACAACTTGGGAAAGATGCAATACTGAACTCGCTGCCCATGTCTTATCTCCCATTCCTCACACATTATAGAATGTCAAAGAATGAAGTGGACTATCATGGGTTACTGGGGTTACTTCAAAACTTTGAGAAGGATCACCAACTCCATGAGTTGGTGAACTCAGTGGGAGGTTCATCATCTCATTCTCGATCCTTTAAGAAAGGAAAGAAAAACAAGAAGAAGAAAGCCAAGAAGGTGCATGTTCATGCTAGGACACCTATGCAGACTTAGACCCCAAAGACCAAGCTCGATAAGCATCAAGCCGAATGCTTCTTTTGCAAGAAGCAAGGGCACTGAAAGAGGAACTATCCTCAGTACATTACCTCCCTAGACCTGAACAAGTAGAGAAAGAAGTAAGCTATTGCTGGGCAAGGTATTTATATGATAACTCCTTGCAATTTTTCTATTTATGATATTACTGACTGGGTATTGGATATCGATAGCCCTTATCATATTTGCAATTCATTGTAGGATTTATAGGTCAGTAGAAGATTCAAGCAAGGTGAGAGATTCCTGAACCTTGGAGATGGAAGACTAGTTCCAGTTCAAGCTTTAGAAATTTTGAAACTTGTATTTGAACCTCATACCGTTGTTTTTAGTGATTGTCATTTTTGTCCTAGTTTCCTTTTAAATATCATTCTGTAGGCCTTTTGGCCATGAACAATTGTGAAATTTCAATAAAGAAATGAGTTTGTAATGTCATTATAAATGGTGTTACTACTTTCTATGGACAATTGAACAATGGTGTATATATGTTATCATAATCTGTTAATATAGTCTATTCTACTGGCAAGCATCCTAGATTAGATAGTGTATCAGATATCTACTTACGACACTGTAGGCTAGATCATATAAACAAGAATAGGTTAAATAGGTTGACTCAGGAGGGAATCCTCGAAGTTAATGATTGTGAATCACTTCCATCTTGTGAGTCCTATCTTCTTGGTAAAATGACCAAGTCACCTTTTAATGAAAAAGGTGAGAGTGCCATTGAGCTCTTAGGTCTAATACATACTGATGTATGTAGACCAATGAGCACAAGTGCCAGAGGTGGATATGTCTATTTCATCACTTTCACAGATGATTTATCCAGATATGGATATGTCTACATGATAAAACATAAGTCGAATTCTTTTAAAATATTCAAATAATTCTGAAGTGAAGTAGAAAAATAAACTAAAAAGAGTATTAAAACTCTTCGATCTGACCGAGGAGGAGAATACTTTTCTGGTGAGTTTCTCACATATCTAGGAAAGAAAGAAATTCTCTCCTAATGGACTCCTCCTGGAATACCACAGCATAATAGCGTGTCTGAAAGGAGGAATCGAACTCTATTAGACATGGTCTGATTCATGATGTGATTTGCCAGCTTGCCGATATCCTTCTAGGAATATGCACTCAAATCAGCTTATTATCTATTAAATAGGATTCCAAGTAAGTCTGTAATTAAAACCCCATATGAGATATGGACAGGATGTAAGCCAGCACTTTCATATCTTAGGATTTGGGGGTGCTCGACTTATGTCAAATGATTAGTTACAGACAAACTTGGACCTAGGTCTGACAAGTATATATCATAGGGTACCCAAAAGAGACCAAAGGATACTATTTCTACCATGCTAATGAATAAAAGGTGTTTGTTAGCCTTAGGGCAATCTTTTTAGAAAGGGAGTTCCTTGATGAAGAAACTGTTGCCTCTAAGGTAGAACTTGATGAAGTTCAACAAGTAGAAGTTTGACATAGAATGTTGAATCTAAGTCAGATTTGATTAGATCAGATTCGAAGCCTAGTGAATCTGCACCATTAAGGTGATCCAATAGACTACCTTGCCATCCGAACAAATACTATGGATTCTTAGTTCAGGATGGTGATCCCATCAAACTCGATGAGAACGATGAGGACCCGATCACTTATATGGATGCAATGTAGAGTTTCGACTCTGAGAAATGGCTAGAAGCCATGAGATCCGAAATGAATTCCATGAAGGTCAATGATGTATGGACATTAGTTGACCCACCTGAATGGGTTAAACCCATTGGGTGTAAATAATTCTTCTAAAGGAAGAGGGGCACAGACAGAAAGGTGGAGACCTATAAAGTCTCTCTGGTTGCTAAGGGGTATCGTCAATGTTATGGTATTGACTATGATGAGATGTTCTCTTCTATGGCAATGCTCAAGTTCATTCGGATCATGCTTGCCATTACTGCCCATTTGGATTATGAGATCTGGCAGATGGATGTGAAGACAGTTTTCCTAAATGAAAAGCTGATCGAAGAGGTGTATATGATACAACCTGAAGGGTTCACATCCATAGATGAGTTCAAGGTGTGCATGCTTCAGAAATTAATTTATGGATTGAAGCAGGCATCTCAGAGTTGGAACATGCATTTTGATAAAGTAATCAAAACATATGGCATCATTAAGAATGGAGAAGAACTCTACATTTATAAATGGGCAAATGGTCCAGCAGTGGTATTCCTTATTTAGTACGTGCACGATATTCTCTTAATCAAAAATGATATTTCTGCACTGTAAGGAATAAAAGTCTGGTTGTCATCATAGTTTTCCATGAAGGATTTGGGTGAAGCATCCTACATCCTAAGAATAAAGATCTATAGGGGTAGATCTAAAAGGATGCTTGGGTTATCCCAGTCCACGTACATAGATACTATGCTGAAAAGATTCTGCATGGAGAATTTCAAGAAAGGCTATCTATCGATAGGCCATGAAATTTCTCTCTCCAAGAAAAATTATCCAACAACTCCTAAAGAGAGAGAGCGTATGAGTAAAATTCCATATGCTTCGACAGTGGGGTCTATTATGTATGCAATGACATGTACAAGATCAAACGTGGCATACTCACTAGGAATAGTGAGTAGACACCAGTCTGACCCTGAAGAAAATCACTTGAAGGTGGTTAAAAACATCCTTAAGTATTTGAGAAATACTAAGGACCAATGGTCAGTTTATGGTGAGTCAGATCTGAAGCTTGTGGGGTTCATAGACTCTAGCTTTCAATCTTATCATGATGATAGTAAAAGTATATCGGGATATATCTTTACTTTAAATGGTGGAGCCATCTGCTTTAAAAATTCCAAGCAACATATAGTGGCTGACTCTGTTTATGAAGCAGAGTACATGACAGCCTTAGATGCAGCAAAGAAAGCTATGTGGTTGAGAAAGTTCATCACCGAGCTCAGAGTAGCACTCTTCATTGATGGTCCAGTCTTGCTCTACTGTGACAGCACTGGCACCATAGCTCAAGCAAAGAAATTGAAGGCACACTAGCGAACAAAGCACATTCTGCGCTGCTTTCATTTGGTCCATGAGATCATGGATTGTGGTGACGTCGACCTTCATCCATTTGGTTTGTGAGATCATGGATCATGATGTTGTCGACCTTCAGAAGATCGACGAAAATGAGAACCTAGCCGACCCCTTTGCTAAAGCCCTGACAATCAAGAAGTTCGACAATCATAAGTCGATGATGGGTATTAGATACTATGCCGAGTGGCTTTAGGACATGTGGGAGTTGTTGGAAATTATATCTCAAAGCCAATCATCAGCTTGTTGATGGTTGAGATATTATAATTAATTTTTTAATTAATAAAAATATTTTGGCATTTTTTTCATCATAAGTTTATATCTTCTAATGAACTTCATTATTGAGATGAAGTTCTTAGGACTATTTAGCTTTGATAAAGTGAGGATTTATCGATTGGTTCTTAAATTTGTTCATGACCAAATGATAGACTATTAATAAGGATGACAGTAGCTATCGAGCATAGGTCGCTATATGCCATATAGGTTGGTTGTCTCTTTAACCAAGAAGTATGGAGACATTGGTATGGCATATGGGTGGGATGTATGGGTACATCATCATTGAACGTGATCCATTCTAGAGCATTTTACTGTTGAGAATATTTTTGATGGGATATAGGTATAAGTGTTCCTTTCACCTGAGAACACCTTAGTGACTTGCTAGCAACTTATTGTGCTTTGGTATCAGACTAGCAGAATTTCTAATTCAACAATGAAAGGCTTCTGCACATAGTCATGTACTTGCAAAGTCAGAGTATGATCAAGACAAAATTGACCACTCCAAGAGTTGGAGAAGAATGTATCACTGTATTTCAATATAGTAAAAGCTTGGCCAAGATAATCCATTAGATAGATTTGATATTTTGAAATACAATGTAGACAACCCAATCTAAGTTGATAGTTGAACTCTGATGTGTCCTACGAGCATTATGGTCAAGGGGATAAATTATATGAAAACTATATCCACATGGGTTCTAAGGATGGAGTTCTACACCTTCGACCTATTCGACCGTCGAGTATTATTGCTAGATGGTCACTTTGATTGGTATAGAAATTTATTTTTGTGCTACTAGCTTAGGTTTGGATCTATGAGGTCACACACAATAGAGCTTACGATCTGATCGGATGGTTGATCAATGATTAAGAATCATTCTAGGGTTAAACATTCAATACGATTAGTGTTTAACCTTGTGTAAGTGTTGCAGGAGGATCGATTAGCAATTGAATTACTAATTAGCTTAATTTGATTAAGCCATTAGAATGAGATTAAGTCTAGTTAAATATGATTTAATTAGATTTAGTTTGGGCTTGATTGGATCAAATCTAAATGGTTTATTAGATAAGCCAAGTGCAAGGAAGAACTAGTCCTAATCTAACTAGGACTCTAGTCAATCAAATTTTTTAATTTGATTAGAAAATAAATCAAAATTAAATCTGATTTAATCTGATTTAATTAAGTCCTTAAATGGGTTAGGGCCTTATTTAATTGGGTTGATTTAATCTTGATTTTATTTGGTTAAAATATCTTGTTTGACCAAGTCAAAATAGGAGTCCTAGTGTGACTAAGACTCCCTATCTCCTTATGCCACCTTGGTCCAAATGCCCCCTGTTGGTGTAGAATCTAGTTGATGTCAGATTGAGCTAGAGTTGAGAAAGAAGAGATCATCGTCGGTGACCTACAGAATAAAGTCCCATCCAAAGTCGATGGTGGTGGCTTTGATAGGACCCTCAGACGATCAAGTCAGCTCTTCTGGCCAACAAAAGTGGAGTGCTCAGAAAAAAAATTAGTAGAGTTTTGGGAAGGAGGAGAGAGCTTAGAAAAAATGTATCTAAAAGATCTCTTTTTATTAATGGAGCCTATAGCAAACTGATAGTGACAGTCGTAACCATCCGATAGCAAGCCACTCGGAGCCGCATGAGGTTTGTTATGGAGAGAGAGGTGTCACCTGTTGTAGACTGATAGTGACAGTCATAACCATTCGGTAGTGGGCTACTCGGGGTCACGTAAAGTTTGTTATAAAGAGAGGTATTGCCTATAACAGACCGATAGTGACAATCATAACCATTGGACGGTGGGCTGCTCGAGGCCACATGGAGTTTGTTATGGAGAGAGGTGTCTGTTGTCATGATGTGCCCATTTATTGAGATTTAATAGTCGAAGTTCAAAGGAAGCAGGCATTGATTGGTGAAGAACTTTGACATATATCAATTTTAGAAGAGTTCAGACTCCTAAAGGGAATACAGCTAGAGGGGATCATCTACGAGGAATGCTAGTTGAAATCTGGAGGTAATCCATTGAAGGAATTTGGATGGAGTTTGATTGATGAAGAAGTTCAAAAAGAGTCTGACTGATGGAGAAGTCCAGAAGGAGTCTGACTGATGGAGAAGTTCGCATGAAGGAGGAGTCTGAGAGAAGTTCAGTTGAAGAAGAAGTTCGAAAGGAGTTCGGCCATTGAAGAATTTCAGTACGGGGTCGACCACTGGAGGAGTTCGACCGCTAGAGGAGTTTGAAAGGAGTTTGGGAGGGGTTCGACCACTAGAGGAGTTTGGCTATTGAAGGAGTCTAGAAGAGGTTCGGCCACTGGAGGAGTTCGAATGCTGAAGGAGTTCGGGAGGAGTTTGGCCGTTGGAGGAGGAATTCTCGATCAAAGCTCTTTCGTGGTTACCAGTTACATTAGACTAAGCATCAGACTGTACTTTGGTGGGAGTGGGGTTTATCCTTAATACTAGTCCCCCCACTTTTAAGTTTGAAATTCAAAGTAAGGGAGTAGAAAAAAGATGACTGTCGAAGTTTTTTTTCCAAGCTCTACATCCATTAAGGTTGAAGCTTAGGGGAGATCTTATCTTCTGTTAAAGTCGAAGCTCAGGGGAGATCTTATCTTTGGTTTAAGTTGAAGCTCGGAATAGATCTTATCTCCTGTTGAGGTTGAGAGAGATTTTATCTTCATTTGAAGTTAAAGCTCAAGGAAGATCTTATCTCCAGTCGAGGTTGAAGGAAATTCTATTTTTTATTGAAGTTGAAGCTCGAGAAACATCTTATCTGCAGCCGAGGTTAAGAAAGATCTTATCTCCTAATGAGGTTGAAGCTTGGAGGAGATCTTATCTCCACCGAAGGTTGAAGAAGATCTTATCTCCTATTGAACTTGAAGCTTGGGGGAGATCTTATCTTCAGTCAAGGTTGACGAAGTCGAGGTTAAAGAAGATCCTATCTTCTATTGAAGTTGATGCTCAGGGGAGATCTTATCTCTAGTTGAGGTTGAAGGAGATCTTATCTCCTATTGAGGTTGAAGCTCGGGGGAGATCTTATCTTCAGTCGAGGTTGAAGGAGATCTTATCTCCTGTTGAGTTTGAAGCTTGGGGGAGATCTTATCTCCAACTGTGGTTGAAAGAGCCAAGGTTTAAGGAGATCCTATCTTCTATTGAAGTTAAAGCTCTGGAAAGATCTTATCTCTAGTCAAGATTGATGGAGATCTTATCTCCTGCTGAGGTTGGAGGAGCCGAGGTTGAAGGAGATCCTATCTTCTATTGAAGTTGAAGCTCCGAAGAGATCTTATCTTGAACTGAGGTTGAAGGAGATCTTATCTCTTACTGAGGTTGAAGGAGCCGAGGTTAAAAAAAATCCTATCTTCTATTGAAGTTGAAGATCAGGAGAGATCTTATCTTCAGTCGAGGTTGAAGGAGATCTTATCTCCTATTGAAGTTGATGCTCGAAAGACATCTTATCTCCAACCAAGATTGAAGGAGATCTTATATCCTATTGAGGTTGAAGCTTCAAAGAGATTTTATCTCCAACCAAGGTTGAAGGAGATCCTATCTTCTGTTGAAGTTGAAGCTTGGGAGAGATCTTATCTCCAACCGATGTTAAAGAAGATCTTATCTCCTATTGAGGTTGATTCTCGAGGGAGATCTTATCTCCAACTAAGGTTGAAGGAGATCTTATCTTCTGTTGAAGTTGAAGCTTGGGGGGGATCTTATCTCATGTCGAGGTTGAAGAAAATCTTATCTCCTACTGAGGTTGAAGCTCAGGAGAGATCTTATCTCCAGTCGAGGTTGAAGGAGATCTTATCTCCTATTGAGGTTCAAGCTCGGAAGAGATCTTATCTCCAACCGAGGTTGAAGGAGCTGAGGTTAAAGCTTGGGGGAGATCTTATCTCTAGCCGAGGTTGAAGAAGATCTTATCTTCTATTGAAGTTGAAGCTCGGAGGAGATCTTATCTCTAGCCGAGGTTGAAGGAGATGTTATCTCCTATTGAGGTTGAAGCTCGGGGGAGATCTTATCTTAAGTCGAGGTTGAAGGAGATCTTTTCTTCTGTTGAGGTTGAATCTTGGGGGAGATCATATCTCCAATCGAGGTTGAAGGACATCTTATCTCCTATTGAGGTTGAAGAAGATCTTATCTCTTGTTGAGATTGAAGCTCGTGGGAGATCTTACCTCCAGTCGAGGTTGAAGGAGATCTTATCTCCTATTAAGGTTGAGACTCGGAGGAGATCTTATCTCCAGCTGAGGTTGAAGGATATCTTATCTCCTATTGAGATTGAGGCTCGGGGGAGATTTTATCTCCAACCGAGGTTGAAGAAGATCTTATCTCCTATTGAGGTTGAAGCTTGGGGGAGATCTTGTCTCCAGCCAAGGTTGAAGGAGATATTATCTCCTGTTGGGGTTGAAACTCGGAAGAGATCTTATCTTCGGCCGAGGATGAAGGAGATCTTATCTCTTGTTGTGGTTGAAGCTCGAGGAAATCTTTTGTCCATCCGAAGTTGAAGAAGATCTTATCTTCTATTGAGGTTGAAGGAGATCTTATCTCCTATTGAGGTTAAAGCTCGGAGAGATCTTATCTCCAGCCAAGGTTGAAAAAGATCTTATCTCCTATTGAGATTGAAGGAGATCTTATCTCCTATTGAGGTTAAAGCTCGAGGAAGATCTTATCTCCAGTCGAGGTTGAAGGAGATCTTATCTCCTATTAAGGTTGAAACTCGGAGGAGATTTTATCTCCAGCCGAGGTTGAAGGAGATCTTATCTTCTGTTGAGGTTGAAGCTTCGAGAAGATCTTATCTCCAACTGAGGTTGAAGGAGATCTTATCTCTTATTGATGTTGAAGCTTGGGAGAGATCTTATCTCCAGCCGAGGTTGAAGAAGATCATCTCTTATTGAAGTTGAAGCTCGGGGAGGATCTTATCTCCAGTCGAGGTTTAAGGAGATCTTATCTCCTGTACCAAAAGCCCTCTATCTGGCTTAGGAAAGAAGTCCAACTTAATCTTTTTCTATTATAGTTCATAAAAGACAGAAATGTTGAAATAAGAATTCTTTATTGAAAAGTAGTTAATGATATTGCAAGTTTTCAAAATTTTAATATTGACATTATGTAGATCCTTTATATATTTTCTTGCCGATGTCCCCCGACCATGGTATTGATGTTTCCACGTAGGGATTGGTTTCTTTGAGATCCCTCCCACTGGGTCTCCCTCGATTGTGAAAGAGCCCTTGGTTGCTCTCCTTTCCTCTCGAACTGATATCATAGGAATCGGTCCAAATGACCCTGCCTGACCAGTTCTTCAATTTCATCCCGAAGCTAAAAACATTCCTTAGTATTGTGACCGTGATCATGATGATACAAATAGTACTTGCTTTGATTATGCTTACTTCGGAGAGCTCGTAATTCTTTCAATCTTGGTAGCTGATTCTTAATTTCCATCAGAACTTAAGTTTTAGGAGCATTAAGGGGGGCATAGTTGTGGAACCATCGAGGGAGAGAACTTTTTCGCGCCCTTCTGTCAGAGCATCTTTGATAATGTGCTTGAAGAGTTCGGGCTTGCTTGCACTCGGGGGGAGTCTGTGAGCGTAGTCAAATCTTCATTCGATCCTCTATCAGTGGAAAGTCTATTAGACTCGCCCATCTGTCGCTCTTCTGCGGCTTTCTCATCCTTCAACTTGAAGGCTTCTTCCGCTCGGGCATATCCTTCAATCCGAGCTAGTAGATCAGCAAAGTCCCTAGGATACTTCTTCTCCAGGAAGAATAATAAATCATTCTTCTGAAGGCCGCCCTTGAGTATGGCCATTGCAATAGACTGGTCCAAGTTCCGAACCTCCAATGCAGCAGCATTAAACTGTGTGACATAAGCCCGAATAGATTCTCCCTCCTTCTGCTTGATATTCATCAGAAAATTCAAACCTCGATGGGGACGTCGGCTGCTAACAAACTGAGCCACAAACTGATGGATCATCTGATCAAAGGAGAAGATCGTACCTAGCTTCAATGCTGAGCACTAGTTTCTTGCTGCTTCCTTCAAGGTAGATGAGAAAGCTTGGCATAAGATGGCATCTAGTGCACCATGGAGTAGCATCATGATCTAGAAAGCCTCCAGGTGATCGGTCGAATTAGAGGTTCCATTGTAGCTTTCAAATTAGAGAAGCTTGAAGTTTGATGGAATGGGCTCTTGTAGTGGTGTGTCTGGTTCTTTGACCTGAGGTGCATCGGTAGTTCACCTTGAGGGTATTATAGTTTGACTACACCATGACTTGATCTCCTAGCCATTCAAAATCCTGAGGTGTATGTTGGCTATAGCATGTTCATTGTAGGAATTGGATTGCACCAAGATGGAATCTATCTACCTCGATGGATGAGGAGCAGCCCTATGATGATCATGAGAATCAAGTCTATAAGCCCATGGCCATGGTAGAGAGTGAAATAATAGAAAGAGTTTCTATTAAGGTTTTCACATCGGACTTGAATCGAATGATTAAAATATATGATAGAAATTAGGGTTTGACGAGTTCACCTTTACCATAATCTGATCGGAGCTCAAGATAGAAGAACTTAATCACACAAGTAGCTACACCAAGAGGTTCATTTTCAGTTTTGATGGATTGCGACCATGTACTGCTAGGTATCACTAGTGGATTTTGGGAGCAATTAGAATGACTTAGATGATCGATCATTCTAGTTGTCTGAATCAGAAGAGTTCTGATCCATCGAAAGGAGTTTTGATAATGTTGATGATGAAGATCACTATATATCCCATTACCATACAGAACTGAATCTAACTGGGTCATACAAACAAGGGTTTGGATCTGGATATCATCAATTAGACTAATCCAGTTCAATTGATTTGAATTAGATTCAATTAGGTTCAAGGAAATCGTGCTAGCACACGATTGAACCTAACATTCTCCTTTTTTCTATCATTAAAAGTTGTCTCGACTGAGCCAAATGTATTTGTACTCACTCAGGTACCTTCACCTGGTCTGAATGGAGCTTGTCCAAGTTAGAAAAGGATTATCTTAATTTATGAGATAAATTTGAGACAATACTTGCCATTTTCCATCACCTGCTAATTCTTGTCCTTTGACTTTGGTCAAACGTTGACCTTTGACCCTTGGACATCTGCCCATGTGTCATGCACTTATTGAAGAGCAGATAGGGGCTTGTCCCCTCCTTGAAAATTGGAAAGAAAGGGGTACATGCCTAGGATGGCGTGCGCCCATGGATAGGGACGCTTAGAGTCCCATACGGATGGGACTCCAGGTTGCTTCTTGGATTCAAACTAGGTGACCCTCACCTATAGATTTTGACCAGTCTTAGGCGCCACCTTAGGATGAATCTATAGGTCTCTTATCTGATTGGATCAAGTGATGTCATCCTACCAATCAGATTTAGATCTGATTGAACAAAGCAACGTGATTGGCCGGGGTAATGTGGCACTGCATGGTGCAGCAAGGTCTATATAAGGACCTATCTGTGCCCACTTTTTAGAGACTTCTCTCCTAGCCATGCCCCAAGGCTGCTCCTCTCCCTCCTCCATGCCACCTTTCTAAACCTCTCTCTCCCCTCCAAGCCTAAGAAAGTTGGGCCTTCAGATTAGTACGATTCAGGCAAAAAAAGGCTGACGAGAAAGGAAGAAGACAGCACTGCTGTAGAGAAGGCAGCACTGTTGTAGAGATGATAGCAGATCTTCAAAAAGAGTTTCAAAGATCCTCCAAATTAGATTTAGATTTAATTTTTTGAGATGGGATAAAAAAGATGAAGTTCTTCAGATTTAATCCATGTGGATACCGATAGAGGCCAGGCGCTTGCGTGGCTAGATCCAGATTACTCAGAATCAAGGTAATTAGATTACTCAGAATCAAGATAAAATTAATTTAAATTTAATTTAATTTAATTTTTTTGATTATAAAATTATAAAATTAGATCTAAAAAATGTCAGATCTGATTAGGATCTAAGAAAAAATTTTTGAAATATGCCTCTCGATCCAATCAGATCTAAACAAACCTGATCCCAAAAAATCAGGATTCTCCTTCAACTGGTATCAAAGCCTGATTCTTATAAAATTTATTTAGATTTGATTTAATCTAGTAAATTAATGATTTTAGATATTACATGATATGTAATTAGATCTAAAATTAGAAAATTAAAAAATTAAAATTAATTAATCGAGATCTAATATTTATAAGATACATAACTAGACAAGGAATAGAATTATTCTATGTGTAGTCTAGTATAATCATATTTTTTATTTGATTAAATATAATTTTTAGATCTATTTATTTACTATTTTTTGATTTTATAAATATTATAATTAGATCTGAAAATAGAAAATCAATTAAATTTAACTTATTCATATGAGGTATAATAGTTGCATGTTTAGACTAGTTGTAGAATAGTTCTGCAAATAGGTCTAGATTAAATTTTATTTGATAAGATCAAATTTTAATTTAATTTTTTAGATGATTATGAGATAATTTAGATTTAAAAAATATGCATGCATGATATATGAGATGTATGCAAAATATTTTTTAATTAGATCAATTTTCTTATATGAGATATATGCTTAGATCTAATTAGTTTTTGTAGATTAGTTGTATTTCTAATTAAGGCATTCCCCTTGGCCGTTCAATCATAAGAATAAAGTAGGGCTTGAAGACCCTCTCCTTCCATTTGATGGGGTATTCTTATAATGTGTAGGGGTGCTGCGTGTTCGTTCTTAATCAGAAATTGAAAACTTACTTTCTACAAAACTCAAGATCCTGAAACCCTACGATCTTATTTACATGTTTTGTTTTTGAACCCTAAACTTAATTAAGAATTAAGATTATGAAACTTATTAGGTCTAAAATTGAGAATTTTCAGATCTAAGACATGTCCATAAAATTGGGTTTGGGCTTAGGTAGCTCAATTAGGTCTAGCGGTTGATCAAACCGAATCAAGAGTTGGTTAGATGGGATCAACAATGCTTACCAGCCTAATAGGATTAAGTCTGGGTCAAGATCGAGTCACATGAGTTATCGATCAAGCTAAGACCTAATTAGGCTTAGTGGTTAGAGTCTGGATTGTAGGCTAACTCGATTGGTTCTGGCTCAATAATTTGGTGTCTAAGGTAAGTTTGGCAGATACGATCGACTAGTTTTTAATTGAGAAATACTCGACTCGAATGCATTCTTGTCGAGTTAATGGCATATCTCTTCCATCGGTCTCACTTACTTGGCCATGTTTGTTGACTCAGTTCTAATCTGAGGTGGTCAATAATCCGAGCTAACCCATGCCATTAGGTTAGTCATAATAGTTATGACTATATCAAGTCTAGTTTAATGAGACCTAAATCAAAACACCCTAAGAAAAGATTAAGTCTAAGGTCTTCCACCATTGTAGATGTGCGGGCCCTTCCCTAGGTTGATTGTTCTCGATTGGTTACAGTGGCTCAGTTGCACTGGGAAGATGCAACCATGTCTATTAGGCATTGGATGCTACAGGCTGGAGGATGGATTAAGCTCAATATTTCGGATACGATAAGAGACTTAATTAGGAATTCAATCTATGCAAATGGTGGGTTTAACTTAACTAAGGAGTGGATCAATATTCTGAACACGGTGAGATTCATGAATTAGAGACCAAGATAGGGTGCATCATGATTAGAGAATCATTGAACAAGAGTTGTTCACTCATTGGCTAATCCATCACCAATAACTATTAGGTGAGGTGATGAGTAAGTCGGTGGGACTGCACCATCTACTAAAAATCAGTAATCATGGAGATTTTTACATCTCTATAGAGAAAGTGTATGGATCTGAGAAAATAATGGGAGCTAATTTGCTTAAAAATAAAATTTCTAAACAAATTGGTTAAGTCTTAATTATAATATCTAACTAGAAACATTGACTCTCTATAGAAAAATGTCTGCATCCAACCCACTAGCACGAATCCTGGACACCCGTAGACTGACTGGACCAAATTACAAGGATTGGCTTCGGAACTTCAAAATTATTTTGGATTTTGAGAAGTTAACTCATGTATTGGACTAGGACCCTCCCACCTTACTAGCTCGTCCATCCGCTGAGTAGAGAGCATCTCTGGATAAGTGGACAGATGATAATAATAAGATTAGATACTACATGTTGGGTTCAATGTCTGATGAACTTTAGCGCTAACATGAAGATATTAGGACTGCTTGCCAAATATTGGCTAACCTATAGGAGATTTTTTGTTAACAGAGTCACACAGCCAAATATCAAGTCACTAAATGATTGTTCAAGGCTAAGATGCGTGATGGGCAGTCAGTCCATGATCATTGTCTAATGATGATCAAGAACATGGAAGAGCTTGAGAAGCTCGAAGTGAGGTTGGACTTGGATCTACAAAATGACATAATTCTGCAATCCTTGACTGATGCGTATCAGCAGTTTATCATGAACTACCATATGCATAAACTTCAAAATTTCTTAGCCGAACTTATGAACATGCTGGTTACTGCTAAGCTTTCCATGAAAGGTTCTAAAGGCTCAGTACTTGCTATGGAATGGACTTCTTCCAAGAGAAAGTCTTTTGAAAAGAAGAAGTCTATGAAAAAGCAGAAGGTGGAAGAAGGAAAGAAGAAAAAGACAGAGCTGAAGAAGAAGGCCACTGACAAAGAAAAGTATTTTCATTGCAATAATGACGGCCACTAGAAGCAGAACTGCCCTACTTACTTGGCCATCCTAAAGAAGAAGGAGGTAGGTCCTTCTGGAGGTATGCTCGTTATTGAGTCTAACCTTACGATTTCTTCTACATCTAGTTGGGTGCTTGACTCTGGTTCTAGTGCTCACTTGTGCACTTCTATGCAGCGTCTTAAGGATAGCAGGAGGCTGAGTGATGGTGAGATGATCCTGCACGTCGAAAATGGAGCAAGAGCTGCTATCGTGGCCGTGGGAACATACCCTCTTCGACTACCATCTTGTTTAGACTTAGTATTAAAAGATTGTTATTTTGTGCCTACAGAAAGCAGGAATTTGATTTCTGTTTGTTGCTTTGCATTAGAAGGCTATGTAATTAGTTTTCTTAAGGACCATTATAACATTCTTTATGAAAGAAATAAAATTGCAAATGGTTTCCTTATTAACGGTCTTTATCAGTTACATGTTGATGTATCTATTTTATATTTCGAGCAAAATGTGATTGCTATAAATTCAAAATGTCCTAGGGATAGTCCTAATGATAGGTATCTATGGCACCTAAGATTAGGTCATATAGCAGAAGATAGGATTAACAAATTGGAGAAAATTGGGCTATTGAGTTCGTTGACTTCTGAGTCATATCTAATTTGTGAATCCTATCTTTATGGCAAAATGACTAAGCTCCTTTTTGTAGGACATGAAGAAAGGGCCATGGATCTTCTTGCCCTAGTACATACAGATGTGTGCGGCCCATTCGATGTATCAGCTAGAGGCAATTTAGTCTACTTTGTAATCTTTACTGATGATTTATCAAGGTATGGGTATGTGTATCTTGTGAGACATAAGTCTGAAGCATTTGAAAAGTTCAAAAAATTCAAACATTAAGTAGAAAAGCAAATTGGAAAATCCATTAAGGTTCTTCAATCAGATCGAGGAGGTGAATACCTTAGTCAAAAATTCTTAGACTATCTAAAAAAAAATGACATAGTCTCTTGATGGACTCCATCAGGAACACCTCAACTCAATAGGATTTTAGAATGAAGGAACCGGACCCTATTAGATATGGTCCGATCCATGATGAGCTTCACAGACCTCTCTGATTTTCTTTGGGGATACTGTTTGTTAACTATAATATACTTACTAAATAAGGTTCCTTCTAAAACCGTTCCTACCACACCGTATGATATATTCATGGTAGAAAATCAAGTCTGAGTCATCTCAGAATTTGGGGTTGTCCAGCTCATGTCAAAAGACAACAAGCAGACAAGTTAGACTTTAGATCCTTTAGAGCTCGATTCATAGGATATCCTAAAGAGTCATTAGGATATTATTTCTACATTCCAGAAGATCACAATATAATTGTGAGTTGACATGCCATCTTTCTTGAAAAATAGTTTATTCAGGATAGCGGCATTAGAAAGTAGATCAAGCTCGATGAGAAATTCTCACAAGAGCAACGAGCTAAGGACCAAATGGAACCAAATCAGATTAAGCCAATCCATACACTACCTCCTCCACCTCGTAGATCGAAAAGGGTTTCATGTCCCCCTTAGAGGTACTTAGGTACTATTTCAGAGGATGTAGAAGAAATGTTCCTCATAGGAAATGGGGTTCATGGTGATGATCCCAAAACCTATAATGAGGTGATATCGGATATCGACTCTAAGAAATGGTTAGAGACAATGAAGTCAAAAATTGACTCGATGCACTCAAACCAAGTCTGGACCTTAGTAGATCCGCCAGAAGGTATAGTACGTATTAGGTGTAAATGGATCTGCAAGAGAAAGATTGGTGCAGATGGGAATGTGGAGACATTCAAGGCTAGATTAGTGGCAAAAGGTTATAGTTAATGCGAAGGCATTAACTATCAGGATACCTTTTCGCCTGTAGCTATGCTAAAATCCATCTGCACATTTCTTGCTATTACAATCTATTTCGTTTATCAAATATGGCAAATGGACGTGAAAATGGCATTCTTAAATGGGTATCTTGAGGAAGATATCTATATGAAACAACCGCTAGATTTCACATCTAGTGATGATGATCATAAGGTATGCAAGCTACAAAGATCCATATATGGACTTAAGCAAGCATCTTGGAGCTGGATTACTTTTTTTAATGATGTGACCAAAATATTTGGTTTCATAAAAAATGAGGAGGAGCCATGTGTCTTCAAAAAAATCAGTGGGAGCGCTATTGTCTTTCTCGTATTGTGCGTGGATGACATCCTCCTTATCTGGAATGATATTCCCATGTTGACCATAGTTAAAATATGGTTATCTAAAGAATTCTCCATGAAAAACCTAGGAGAAGCATCCTTTATTCTAGAAATTATGGTCTATAGAGATAGACCGAATAGGATGCTAGGACTTTCACAGAAGATGTACATAGAGGAAGTGCTAAAGAGGTTTAGTATGGAAAACTTTAAGAGGTGTTTAGTACCCTTCAGGCATGGCATTTATCTTTCCAAGAAGATATGCCCTAGCACACTTGAGGAAATAGAATGCATGAGCAAGATCCCTTAGGCTTCAGCAATAGGGAGCCTCATGTATGCCATGTTATGTACACGACCTGATATAGCCCATGTCGTGAGTGTCACGAGTAGATATCAGTCGAATCCAGATGAAGAACACTGAACTTCTATGAAATATATCCTTAAGTACTTAAGAAGAACTAAGGATATGTTACTGATCTTTGGTAATGGAGAACTCCAAGTCTAGGGGTATACGGACTCAGAATCTATGTCTGATGTAGATGATTGAAAGTCAACATCTGGAAGTCTGTTTTTATGAAATGATGGAGCTGTCAGTTGAAAAAATTTCAAGCAAATAGTGATAGCAAATTTCACCATGGAAGCAGAACATATGGCTGCGTCAGAAGCTATAAAGAAGGCATTCTGGTATAAGAAGTTTGCCGCAGAGATCGAAGTGATGCCATTAGATGCCATTCCTCTGTACTGCGATAATAATGGCGTCATAGCCCTTGCTAAGGAGCCGAGGTCTCACCAGAAATCCAAGCATATCGAGCAGCGATATCACCTCATCCACGATTATCTCGAGAAGGGTTACGTCAAGGTCAAGAGAGTCGACTTCGCAGATAATGGAGTGGATCCGCTTACAAAATCGTTGGGCCAGCAGAAGATTGAAGCCCAACTTAAGAAGATGGAACTTAGATTTGTAGCCAATTGATTTTAGGTCAAGTGAAAGTTTGTTAGATATCAGTGCCCTAGAAGCCAGAATTGGCTGACACTTGTAATACACTTCTAGGGGCAAAATTATAATTTTAACTATAAATAATAAAATGAGTTATTTTCTATCACATATGTGCATTTAGTGTCTGTGATACGTTCCTTGAGTTAATGGTAATGACAATTCTTATTTTCAAGAGTTGAAAATTTAAGACAAGAATCTTCATTATTAACTCATAAAATGCTCCTGACCGTAGGATCATCATGAGGATGGTGATTGATCCGAAAGGTTAGTGCACAATCGCTTTTTTATAGTAGATGAATGTTGAGTGTATCGTGTAGAGACACCGAAGCAAGAGTACAAGTACTCGTTAAAGAACAAGGGTACTGAGCGTGACCACCTTGAGTAGTCATAAGGAAGTCTACCTTCTCGTCGATGACTGATTCGAAGCTACAGTGGTGTGTCTGGTTCTTTGACCTGAGGTGCATCGATAGTTCACCTTGAGGGAATTATAATTTGACTATATATGACTCGATCTCCTAGCCATTCGGAACCCTGAGGTGTATGTTGGCTATAGCATGTTCATTGTAGGAATTGGATTGCACCAAGATGGAATCTATCTACCTTGGTGGATGAGGAGGAGCCCTATAATGATCATGAAAATCAAGTCCATAAGCCCATAGCCATGGCAGAGAGTGAAAAAATAGACCGAGTTTCTATTAATATTTTTACATCGGACTTGAATCGAATGATTAAATCATATGATAGAAATTAGGGTTTGACGAGTTCACCTTTACCCTAATCTGATTGGGGTTAAAGATAGAAGAACTTAATCACACAAGTAGCTGCACCAAGAGGTTCAATTTTAGTTTTGATCGGTTGCCACCATATACTGCTAGGTATCACTGGTGGATTTTGGGAGCAATTAGAATGACTTAAATGATCGATCATTCTAGTTGTTAGAATTAGAAGAGTTCTGATCCATCGAAATAAATTTTGATGATGGTGATGATGGAGATCACTACATATCCCATTACCATAAAGAACTGAACCTAACTAGGTCACACAAACAAAGGTTTGGATCTAGATATCATCAATTGGACTAATCCAGTTCAATTGATTTGAATTAGATTCAATTAGGTTCAAGATAATCGTGCTAGCACATGATTGAACCTAACATTCTCCTTTTTTCTATCATTAAAAGTTGTCTCGACTGAGCCAAATGTGTTTGTGCTCACTCAGGTACCTTCACCTGGTCTGACTAGAGCTTGTCCAGATTAGAAAAGGATTGTCTTAATTTATGAGATAAATTGAGACAACACCTAGCATTTTCCATCACCTGCTAATTCTTGTCCTTTGACTTTAGTCAAACATTGACCTTTGAACCTTGGACATCTGCCCATGTGTCATGCACTTATTGGAGAGCAGATAGGTGCTTGTCCCCACTCTAGAAATTGGAAAGGAAGGGGTGCATGCCTAGGATGGCGTGCACCCATGGATAGGGACGCCTGGAGTCCCATACGGATGGGAGACCAGGTTGCTTCTTAGATTCAAACTAGGTGACCCTCACCTATAGACTTTGAGCAGTCTTAGGCACCACCTTAGGATGAATCTATGGGTCTCTCATCTGATTCGTTCAAGTGATATCATTCCATCAATCAGATTTAGATTTGATTGAATGAAGCAACATGATTGGCCGGGGTAATGTGGCACTGCATGGCGCAGCAGGGTCTATATAAAGACCTGTCTGCACCCACTTTTCAGAGACTTTCCTCCTAGCCATGCCCCAAGGCTACTCCTCTCTCTCCTCCACACCATCTTTCAAATCCTCTCTCTCCTCTCCATGCCCAAGAAAGTTGGGCCTTCAGATTTGTGCGATTTAGGCAAGAAAAGGATGACGAGAAAGGAAGAAGGCAGCACTATTGCAGAGATGATAGCAGATCTTCGAAAGGAGTTTTGAAGATCCTCCAAATCAGATCCAAATCTAATTTTTGGAGATGAGATAAAGAAGGAGAAGATCTCTAGATCCAGCTCGAGTGGATATCGATAGAGGCCAGGTACTTGTGTGGCTAGATCCAGAACCTCAGGGCTTCAGTACGATCAATAATGGATAATCAGATTACCCAAAATCAAGGTAAAATTAATTTAGATTTGATTTAATTTAATTTTTTTGATTACCAAATCATAAAATCAGATCTAAAAATTATCAGATCTGATTAGGATCTAAGAGAAAATTTTTGAAATATGCCTCTCGATCCAATCAAATCTGAATGAATCTGACCCCAGAAAATCAGGATTCTCCTTCAATGCTTGCCCTAGTGCGCCTCCTTGGGACCAGTTTCTGACATTCCAACGGTAGGTTTCCTGGTGGAACTGCCATCGAGGGTTACCGCATGGTCTGCACCATTTCGGTGAGGCCTTGAATCTGCTGTATCAGCAGGTTAAACTATTCTGAATCTACCATGGCCGTCGATGGAGGAGGAGGTTGAAGTACCAATGATGGAGCAGGGATGGATGGATCTGGCTCAGATCTATCAGCAGAAGTGATAGATCTTTGGGTAGTCGCCTTTTTCGAAGGCATTTTTTAGGATTGAGGGAGAGGATGGAAATGAACCTTAAAGAAGAAGATCCATAGGATCGACTGAGCACTCCTTTAAGAACAATGATACCTCAGGAACAGAGGGCCCTTCTTCTAGCACCAATCCTGTTGGTGTAGATTCTGATTGATATTGGATCGAGCTAGAGTTGAGGAAGAAGAGGTCGTAGTCGATGACCTGCAAAATAAAGTTTCATCCAGAGTCGGTGGTGGTGGCTCCAGCTGAACCCTTCGATGATCAAGTTAGATCTTCTGGCCAACAGAAGTAGAGTGCTCAGAAAAAAACTTAGTAGAGTTTTGAAAAGAAGAAGAGAGCTTAGAGAAAACTTATATGGAGGATTCCTTTTTATAGACAAAGCCTATAGCAGACTGGTAGTGATATTCATAACCATTCGATAGTGGGCCACTCGGAGCCACATGAGATTTGTAATGGAGAGAGAGGTATCGCCTGTAGCAGACTGATAGTGATAGCCACAGATGGTGACAGTCGTAACCGTTTGGTAGTGGCCCGCTTGGGGCTACATGAAGTTTGTTATGGAGAGAGATCGCATGTAGCAGACTGATAGTGACAGCTGTAACTATCTAGTAGTGGGTTGCTCGAGGGCATGTGGAGTTTGTTATGGAGAGAGGTGTCCATTGTCATGATGTGCCCATTCATTAAGATTTAATAGTCGATGTTTGGAGGAAGCAGGCATTGGTTGGTGAAGAACTTTGACATATATCAATTCCAGAGGAGTTTGGACTCCTAAAGAGAATACGGCTAGAGTAGATGATCCAGGAGGAATGCTAGTTAAAATCTAAAAGTAATCTACTGGAGGAATCTGGATGGAGTTTGATGGATGGAGAAGTTCAGAAGGAGTTCGAATGATGGAGAGGTCTGGAAGGAGTCTGACTGATGGAGAAGTTTGGCTGAAGGAAGAGTTTCGGAGAAGTTCAGCTAAAGGAGAAGTCTGAAAGGAGTTTGGCTGCTGGAGGAGTCTAGGAGGAGTTCGACCGCTGGAGGAGTTTCATCATTGGAAGAGTTCGAGAGGGGTTCGATCACTGAAGGAGTTCGACTACTGAAGGAGTCCGGAAGGAGTTCGACCGTTGGAGGAGTTTGGCTACTAAAGGAGTTCGACTGCTGAAGGAATAATTTTCGATTGAAGCTCTTTCGTGATTATCAGTTACATTAGGCTAAGCATCAGACTGGACTTTGGTGAATGTGGGGTTTATCTCCAACACCCTACATACCTATTTTTTAGGTAGTTTTCATGGAAAATCCCTTTCTGCTTGATTTCCATGCCCCCTCTCTCCCGCCAAGTCATATTTTGAAGTTAGATGGAAGACCAAGTCAAAGGAGGAATTGGTTTTGCTTAGGATTCTATAAGATAGAATCCTTATTGACCAAAATATCTTTTTTTGAGTGCCACCCCCTCTTCTAATTAATTCTTCTCTTATTCCATGAAAATAATCTTCTTTTTTGTGCACCCTCCCTTGTCTTGCCCCGTTTGACCTTTCATTATCTAGTTTTTAACCTAGACAAGAACTCTATCTTTTTTCCTATTTATTGGATGAATTTTGTTCTAATTTTTTCATAGAATATAGAGCTTTAAGATATGTTTGGGGTGTGCAAAAATTAGAGGAAGAAGATCCTTGAGCATGGGGGTCCCATAGGCACCAAACTGATGTCTAGGTGAGAGAAAAGAGAAGAAGAAGAGGGTCTTCTTCTAGGGCTTTTTTATTTTCAATCTCTCCTCCTTTCTTTTGAGTTTTTTTTGAGAGAGTCTCAGATCATCAAACTCTCATCTTCCTTTTCATATTTTGGAGAGTCTAAATTTTGAAGAAGAGAGCATCGGATGGATCGTCGAAGAAGGATCAGCACAGTACTAGCATGCTGTGCTGATTTCCTACATCGAACTTCAGATTACAGATCACAGGCTTGTGTGGACAACTCCTAGAGGTCGGACATGTGTGCAACTCGTGACTTCATCCTCAAGCCTATATTAGCACGTTAGAATGTCTAAACTTGCTCAGGTAATAGATATGATCTATAAACTTCATACCTACATTTGATTTAGTATGGATCTAAGTTGATTTGATCAACCTTTTACTTTCTTTTTTGATTTTAATTTTTGATTTAATATCATGCCTTGATCATATAATAGATTTAACATCTAGGTGTTTACATGTTTATTTAAATAAATATTTGATTTATTTAAATCTTTCAATGTAAGATCTTAAAAAAGTTTTCAAGATCTACCTGTAA
Source organism: Cocos nucifera (assembly GCA_006176705.1). Lineage (NCBI taxonomy): Eukaryota > Viridiplantae > Streptophyta > Magnoliopsida > Arecales > Arecaceae > Cocos > Cocos nucifera. Next base: position 246,502 of record QRFJ01005023.1, on the reverse strand, counting down.
AATCCTAGATCTAGTTCCTTCAATGATCAGCATCACTGGATGTGAAACCTAGCGGCTGCTCCATATAGATATCTTCCTCAAGATATCCATTTAAGAAGACCATTTTTATGTTCATCTACCATATTTCATAATCAAAATAGGCTGCAATAGTAAGCAATGTGCGGATGGATTTTAGTGTGGCTACTAACGAGAAGGTATCGTGATGGTCAGTGCCTTCGCGTTGACTATACTCTTTCGCAACTAGCTAGCCTTGAATGTCTCCATATTTTCATCTGCACTAATCTTTCTCTTGTAAATCTATTTACACTCAATAGATACTATACCTTAAGGTGGATCTACCAAGGTCCAGACTTGGTTCGAGCGCATTGAGTCAATCTCTGACTTCATTTCCTCTAACCATTTCTCGGAGTCGATATTTAATATTGCCTCATCATAGGTTTTGGGATCATCACCATGAACCCCATTTCCCATGAGGAATATTTTCTCTACATCCTCTTAAATAGTACCTAAGTACCTTTCAGGAGAATGAAAAATTATTTCTGGTCTACGAGGTGGAGGAGATAGTAATTGGACTGGCTCAATCTGATTGGATTTCATAGGGTCCTTAGCTTGTTGCTCTTAGGAGACTTTCTCCCCAACCCTAATCTACCTTCCGATGCCACCATCTTGAATAAATTATTTTTTGAGAAAAATGGCATGTCGACTCATAATCACATTATAGTCTTCCATAATGTAGAAATAATATCCTAATGATTCTTTAGGATATCCTATGAACCGAGCTCTAAAGGACCTATACTCTAACTTGTCCACCTGTTGTCTCTTGACATAAGTCGGACAACCCCAAATTCTGAGGTGACTCAGACTTGGTTTATTACCATGCCATATCTCATATGATGTGGTAGGAACGATTTTAGAGGAAATCCTATTCAGTAAATATATAGCAGTCATTAGACTATGTCCCCAAAGAAACTCAAGGAGGTTCGTGAAGCTCATCATAGATCGGACCATATCTAATAAGATTCATTTTCTTCATTCTAAAATCCCATTCAGTTGAGGTGTTCCAGGTGGAGTCCATTGAGAGACTATGCCATTTTGCTTAAGATAGTCTAGGAATTTTTAGCTAAGGTATTCACCTCCTCGATCTGATTGGAGAACCTTAATGAATTTTCTGATTTATTTTTCTACTTCATGTCTGAATTCTTTAAACTTTTCAAAAGCTTTAGATTTATATCGCATCAAATACACATATCCGGATCGAGATAAATCATCGGTACATGGTTGTCTCTAGCTGGCACATCAAATGGGCCACACACATCAGTATGTACTAGGGCAAGTAATTCTGTGGCTCTTTCTCCATATCCTATAAAAGAAAGCTTGATCATTTTGCCATGAAGGTATGATTAAAAAATCGGATATGACTCGAAAGTCAACGAACTCAATAGTTCAGATTTCTTCAATTTGTTAACCCTATCTTCCACTATATGGCCTAGCCTAAGGTGCCACAGATACCTATCATTTATACTATCCTTAGGTCATTTTGATCCTATGGTATTCACATTTTGCTCGTTATTGAAAATAGAATTATCAATATGTAACTGATAGAGACCATTTATAAGAAAATCACTTGCAACTTTATTTCTTTCATAAAGAATATTATAATGGTCCTTAAGAAAACTAATTACATGGCCTTCCTATGCTAAACATTAAATAGAAATCAAATTTCTGCTTGCTGCAGGCACATAAAAGCAATCTCTAAGAACTAAATCTAATACTAACGATAATTATAGAGGGTAAGTTCCCACGGCCACTACAATAACTCTTGCTCTATTCTCGATGTGTAGATCATCTCACCATCCCTCAGCCTCTTACTATCCTTAAGACCCTGCATAGAAGTGCATATGTGAGCACTAAAACTAGAGTGAAGCACCCAACTAGATGCAGAAGAAATCGTAAGGTTAGATTCTATAATGAGCATACCTCCAGAAAGACCTACCTCCTTCTTGTTCCTCAGGCTGGCCAGGTACGAAGGGTAGTTCCACTTCCAATGACCATCTGTGTTGCAATGAAAATATTTTTCTTTATCAACGGTCTTCTTCTTCGGCTCTACCTTCTTCTTCTTCCCACCATCCACCTTTAGCTTCTTCATGAACTTCTTCTTCTTCCCAAAAGACTTTTTCTTAGAAAAAGTCCACTCCACAGCAAGTACTGAGTCTTTAGAACTTTTCATAGAAAGCTCAGTAGTAACCAACATATTCATAAGTTCTGCTAGAGTATTCTATAGTTTATGCATATGATAGTTCATGATGAACTGCAAATACGCATTAGTCAAGGATTGCAAAATTATATCAATCTACAAATCCTTGTCCAATTTGACACCGAGCTTCTCAAGCTCTTCTAAGTTCTTGATCATCATCAGACAATGATCTTGGACTGACTGCCCATCATGCATTTGAGCCTTAAAAAGTCTTCTAGTGACTTGATAATTGGTTGTGCGACTTTGTTCACCAAACAACTCTTGCAGGTGAGCCAACATTTAGCAGCTAGTCTTAATATCTTCATGTTGGCATTGGAGCTCATCAGACATCGAGCCCAACATGTAATATCTGGCTTTGTTATCATCATCCGTCCACTTCTCTAGAGATGCTCTCTGATTAGTGGATGGATGTGCTGGTAAAGTGGGAGGGTCCTACTCCATCACACGAGTCAACTTCTCAGAATCCAAAATAATTTTGAAGTTTCAGAGCCAAACCTTGAAGTTGGGTCCAGTCAGTCTATGGGTGTCCAGGATACGGGCTAGTGGGTTGGATGCAGACATTTTTCTATAGAGAGTTAAAATTTTTAGTTAGAATATTTAATTAGACTTAATCAATTAATTTAAAAATTTTATTTTTTAAATAAATTAGACTTCCACTATTTTCTCAGATATCTACACTCCTTGTGCAGAGATGCGAAAATCTTGATGATCAATTGATTTCTAGTGGGTGGTGCGGTCCCACCGACTAGCTCACCACCTCATCTAATAGTTATTCGGGATGGGTCAATCGATGAGTGGACAACTCTTATCTAATAATCCTATAATCATGGTGCACCTAATCCTGATCTCTAATTCATGAATCTCACCATGTCCGAAATATTGATCCACTCTTTAGTTAAGTCAGACCCACTATTTGCATGAATTGAATTCCTGATTGGGTCCCTCATCATATCTAAAATATTGAGCCCAACCCATCCTCCAACCCATAGCATCCAATGCCTAATAAACATGGTTGCATCTTTTTGGTGCAACTAAACCACTGTAACCAGTTGAGAACAATCAACCCTGGGAAGGACCCACACATCTGCAATGGTGAAAGACCAATTGACTTAATTTTTTCTTAAGGAGATTCAATTTAGGTCTCTTAGACTTGACTCAGTCATAGCGGTTATGATAAGCCTAGTGGCATGGGTTAGTTCGAACTATTAGCCACCTCAAATCAGAACTGGGTTGATACAAATGGTCACGTATGTGAGATTGATGGAAGGGATATGCCATTAACTCGATAAGAATGCATTCAGATCGAGTAGCTCTCAATTAAAAATCAGTCGATCGTATCTGCCAAACTTATCTTAGATACCAAATTATCAAATCAGAACTAATTGGGTTAGCCTACAATCCAAGCTCGAACCACGAAGTCAAATTAAATCTTAATTAGATCGATGACATATGGTTGTGAGTCGACCATGACCCTGACTTACAACTATTATGCTGGTCAATTCTAAGCATTCTTGATTCCACCTAATCAACTCTTGATTCAGTTTGATCAACCGCTAGACGTAATTGAGCTACCCAAGCCCGAACCTAATTTTATGAAAATATCTTAGATCTGAAAATTCTCAATTTTAGATCTAATTAGTTTCATAATCTTAATTCATAATTAAGTTTGGATTCATAGATAAAAAACGTGTATCAAAATCTTAGGGTTTCAAGATCTAGGGTTTTGCAGAAAATAAGTTCTGATTTCTAATTAAGAACGAACGCACAGCACCCCTACACGCCATAAGAATACCTCATCGAATGGAAGGAGAGGGCCTTTAAACCTTACTTTATTCTTATGATCAGACGCCTTAATCAAAAGTATAATTAAAACTACAAAACTAGTTAGATCTAGATCATATATCACATATATAATTAATGATCTAACTAATACATGCTTTGCATACATGTCATGTATCATCACTAAATTAAACATGCATATTTTTTAAATCTAAAATATTATATATAATATCTAAAAAATATTTTTAAATTTGATCATATCAAAATAAAACTATTCTAGATAATTTGTAGAACTGTTCTACAACTATTCTAAACATGCATCTTTTCATACCACATATGAATGAATCAAAAATTTAAAATTTTATTTTTTATTTTTAGATCTTAATATAATAATTAAAATATCAAAAAAATAGAAATTAAATAGATCTAAAATTATATTTAATCAAATTAACAACCTGATTATACTACACTACACATAGAACTATTCTATTCCCAATCTAGTCATGCATCTCATATATATTAGATCTAAATGATTTAATTTTAATTTTTTGATTGTAGATCTAATCACAGCTGATGTGATATCTAAAATTTTTTAATATTAGATAAAAAATAAAAAAAATAGATCTAAAATAGATCCAAAGAACTGCAACTTAGCTCTGGTTCCAATTGAAGGAAAACTCTATTTTCCCGATAGAGGATAGTTCAGATCTGATTGGATCTTGAGAAATATTTTAAAAAAAAAATTAAAATACTAACTATATCTAAGGATTATCAAATTTGATCATATAGATCTGATATTAAAAGTTAAAAAAAAAAATAGATTTAATTTCAAGTACCTGATTTGGTAATCTAATTATCCTGCGATGATTCTGTTGATTCCTGAGGTTCTGGAAGGAGCCACGCATGTGCTTGGACTCTATCCGTATCTACTCAGACAAGATCTGAACGTCTTCTTCTCATGAATCTCTTCTCCAAAAATTAGATTTGGATTTGATTTGAAAAGCCTTCAATATAACTTCTGAGGGCAGCCTATTCATCTCATGAATATCGTCGCATAGATGCTGAATCTTGTGCCAAAAACCTTGGACCTTCAACTCAGATTTATGCCTAACTTTTTAGACATGTAGAAGAGAGGGAGGGAGAGGATAGAGGTGGTGTGGATATTAGAGGGAAGGCTCCTTCGAGTGTGGAAAAAATAAATTCCATTGAGGTAATTTCATGAGAAGAGTTCTTATACAAGACATAGCACCATAAAGAGTCCCTTTCTGATCAGAAACCTTATTAATTCGACCATTAGGACTCCTAAACCTAATCTCCATGAAAATCCCTAAATCCCATCTAGTTTTGATGCCAAAAATCCATCTAGAAGGTGGTGGCATGAAAGGATAAAGAAGAGTCCATGTGCATCTAGGACTCTTCCCTCAAGATTTTGATCCAAATTAAACTCTATCAAAACCTAGTCTAGACACCTCCAAAAATCGTAAAATTTTGCACACCAAAAGTACACTCATGCCCTATCACATATCCAAAAACTAGAGCAAAATAGTTTCTAAAAAAATTCCTAAAATTTTTTGATCTTGTAACCCTCAATTCTCTCAATTGGGTCAACTATTGACCCTAGTCCAATTGCACTAGGAATGAAATTAATTTACATAATTAATCTGACCTAGACTTATTCCAGTTAGATAAAAATAAACTCATTCAAGATATAGAAATAAGTCAAATCAAATTTGACTCGGTTGCGATGAATTAGAAAGATTACAGAAGGAGAAAGTCAGGCTCAATCGTGTGCTAGCATGATTACCTTGAACCTGATTGGATCTAATCCAAATCAATCAAACTAGGTTAGCTTAATTGGTGGCATCCAGATCCAAACCCTTATGTGTGTGATCTAGTTAGGTTTAGTTCTATATGGTAATGAGACATGTCGTGATCTCCATCATCAAAATACCTTTCGATGGATCAGAACTTTTCTGATTCATACAATTAGAATGATCGATCATCAAAATCATTCTGATTGCTTCCAAAATCCACCAATGACATCTAGTAGTATATGGTGGCAATCCATCAGAACTAAAAGTGAACCTCTCGGTGTAGCTACCTGTGTGATTTGGTTCATCTATCTTGAGCCCCGATAGGATTAGGGTTAAGGTGAACTCGTGAAACCCAATATCCATCATATGAATTAATCATTCGATTTGAGTCCTCTATGAAACCCTTCATAAAAACTCTTTCTATCATCTTCACTCTACCATGGTGATGAGCTTAGGGACTTGATTCTCATGATCATCATAGGGCAACTCATTATCTATCGAGGTAGATAGATTACTTATTGGTGCAATCCAATTCTTACAATGAACGTACTATAGCCAACATACACCTCAGAGTTCCAAAAATGGATAGAAGATGGAGTTATGGTGTAGTCAAACTATAATACCCTCAAGGTGAATTGCTGATGTATCTCAGATTAAGAAACCAGACATACCACTACAACATTGAGCCAGTCATCGACAAGATGGTAGACTTTCTTATGAATGCTCGAGGTGGTCATGCTCAATGCCCTCATTCTCTAATGAGTACTTATACTCTTGCTTCAGTGACTCCACACCAAAGACTCATGACTCATCTACTCAAATAAAGCGATCGTACACCATCCTTCTAGATCAATCACCATCCTCATGATGATCCTACGGTCGGATGTAGTTTATGAGTTAATTATGAAAATTCATGTCTTAAATTTTTAACTCTTTGAAAATATGAATTATCATTACCATTAACTCAAAGGATGTGTCACATACACTTTAAATACACGTTATGATAGAAAATAATTTTTTTATTAATTTATAATCAAAATTATAAAATTACCCTTAGAAGTGTATTACAAGTGTTACCCAATCTGGCTTCTAGGGCACACATCTAACATCCATAAGGTGCATGAGAAGGGAGAACGCATGCCCTCCCTTGAATGGAAAAAATTCATGAGAAACCTTTTCTCATGGATAAAGGATGGCATAATCAAAGGATGATGTGGCGCATGGGAACACTAGTCAAACTAGTCTCATTATTAGTGCTCCAATCAAACCAATCCAATCCAAATTGGTTAGGCCTAATTAGATCAGATTAAATCCAACTTATTTAGGCTTATTTATGCTTAGTTAAATCCTAGTCAAATCAGGAATTAATCAAGCCAAAGTCCAGATGAAATTAGGGATGAAACCTTTTTGATGATTAGATCATCTTATAACCGAATTGGGTCAAATCCAAATGAATCCAATTCAATTGGTCATGATCCAAAAATATTCATTCAATCAAATTAATTTAATTAGTAATTAAATCACTAATTAAACTTCTCTTGATCAGCCATTAAATTGGATAGGAACCTCTAGTATGTGTGATCCCTCAGGTTCGAATCTAAGCCGGTAGTATAGGTACTAATTTCTTATACTAATCGAAGTGACCATCTAGAAATGGTACCCGACATCCGGATTGGCCGAATAGTGCAATCGCAACATTCAGAACCTATATGAATATGGTTACCGTATAATTCATCCCTTTGATCTCTGTGTATAGAATGACTCAGGATTAAACTGTCAACTTGGAGACACATCCAAATCATATCTCCAAGCAGTTAGTCCTATAACCCCTTACTAGGACTACCCTGGCCAAGGCTTTGCTAAATTAAAATACTATTGAACATAGCTCCTATGTCCAGGAGTGGTCAAACCTATCTTGACTCATGCACCAACTCTTCAAGTACTTGATTGTACCTAAAAATCTTCTATCATTGAATTAAAAATTTAGGTAGTCCAGCACCAAAGCAGAATGAGTTGCTTGGAAGTCACTATGGTGATCTCAGATTGGAGAAACATTTATGCCCATATTCCATCAAAGCAATTCTTGACAATAGAAAAGCTCTGGAGTCGGTCACGTTCAGTATAGATGTACCCCTACATCTCACTTGAATGTTGTACCAGTGTCTCTACACTTCTTGGTTAAAAGGACAACCAACCTATATGGCACACAACAATCTATAATCAATAAATGTTATCATCCTTGGTAACAACATATCATTTGGTTGCGAACATATTTAAGGACTAAACGATCAATCCTTCTTTATCGATTCTAAATAGTCCTAATGACTTCATCACAACAGACAGAAGTTCATTAGAAGATGAAAGATTTATGATGAAAAAGATAGAATAATTTTTATTCAATTAATAATTTATATATAATTATATAAAATAGCTTAATCATCATCAGGCTGATGATTAGCTTTGGGACACTATTTCCAATAATCTCCTACTTGATCTAAAGCCAATAAATGCAGTATCGTATACCCATCTTCGAGTTGAAGTCGTCAAACTCCTCCATAATGGCTTTAGTGAATGGGTTGGCTAGGTTGTCCCTTCCATCGATCTTCTGAAGATCGATATCACCTCGATCCACGATCTTTCGAACATGGTAAAAATAGCACAGAATATGCTTCGTCCACTGGTGTGCCTTCGGTTCCTTCACCTGAGCTATGGCTCCAGAGCTATCGTAGAAGAGTATAACTGGACCATCGAGGAAGGAAGCTACTCCGAGCTTGATGATGAACTTCTTCAACCACACCACTTCTTTGGCAGCATCTAATGCAGCAATATATTCCACCTCGCATACTGAATCGGCCACAGTGTGCTGCTTGAAACCTTTTCAATAGACAACACCACCATTAAGGATAAACACACATACCTCGACATACTCTTGTTGTCATCAAGATCAGACTATAAACTATAGTTTGTAAACCCCACATGTCTCAAGTTTGACTTACCATAAAGAAGCCACTGGTCCTTAATATTTCTCAAATACTTCAGGATAATTTTTATAATCTTTCAGTGGTTTTTTCCTGGATTAGATTGATATCTGCTCACTACTCCTAGTGAGTATGCCATATCTAGTTGTGTACATGTCATGGTGCACATAATAGAACACACAACCAAAGCATATAGAATTCTACTCATACACTCTCTCTCTTCAGGTGTTGTCAGACTCCCTCTTTGAGAGAAAAATTTTATGGTCTATTGGTAGATAGCCTTTCTTGGAATTCTCCATACTGAACCTCTTCAGCACAGTATCAATGTACATGGATTGTGATAACCCATGCAATCTTTTAGATCTATCTCTATAGATCTTCATCCCCAAAAGGTAACAAGCTTCTCCTAGATCCTTCATGGAGAACTATGATGATAGCCAGATCTTTATTTCTTGTAATGTAGGGACATCATTCTCGATTAAGAGAATATCATCCAATATAAAATAAGGTATACAACTACTGGATGATTAGCCCACTTATATATGTAGAGCTCTTCTTCGTTCTGAATGAAGCCATACATCTTGATCGTCTTATTAAAACGTATGTTCCAACTTCGAGATGCCTGCTTTAGTGCATAAATGGACCTTTAAAGCTTGCACACCTTAGACTCATCTATGGATGTGAAATCTTTAGGTTGTATCATATACACCTCTTCAACCAACTCTATATTTAGGAAAGTTGTTTTTATATCTATCTGTCAGATTTTATAGTCTAGATGCACAGCTATCGCAAGCATGATCCAAATGGACTTAAGCATTACCATAGAAAAAAACTTCTCATCATAGTCAGTACCATAATATTGATGATATCTCTTGGTAACCAGATAGGCTTTATAGATCTCCACCTTCCTGTCTATGCAACTTTTCCATTTGAAGACCCATTTACACCCTATGAGTTTTACCCCTTTGGGTGGGTTAACCAATGTCCATACATTGTTGACCTCCATGGACTCCATTTCGGATTGCATGGCCTCAAGCCATTTTCTAGAGTCGGATCTCTACATTGCATTCATGTAGGTGATCGGATCCTCATCGTTCTCATCAAGTTTGATAGGATCATCGACTCAGACAAAGAAACCATAGTATCTATTTGAATGATGTGGTACTCTACCAGATTGTCTTAAGGGTGCAGGTTCAGTAGGCTCTGGATCTAATCAAATCAAATCCAATTCAGGTTCATTTGCTTGTGTCGGTTCTTCCACCTGTCAAACTTCCTCAAGCTTGACCTTAGAGGTATTAGTCCCTTCACCAAGGAACTTCTTTCCTAAAAAAACTACCTTAAGACTGACAAACACCTTTTGTTCATCAGCTAGGTAGAAGTAATATCTTTTGATCTCTTTAAGGTATCCTATAAAGCTACACTTGTCAGACCTAGGTCCGAGCTTGTTTGTTGCTAAATGTCTGACATAAGCTGGACATCTCCAAACCCTAAGGTCCGAGAGTACTAGCTTACGTCCTATCCATGTCTCATATAGTATTTTGAAAATAGACTTACTTGGCACTCTATTCAAAATATAATAAGCTAACTCTAGCGCATATCCCCATAAGAAGAAAAGTAGACCAGCAAACCCCATCATGGATTAAACCATGTCCAACAGGATTTGATTCCTCTTTTCAGACACACCATTATGCCATGGTGTATCAAGAAGAGTCTATTGGAAGAGAATCTCATTCTCCCCAAGATATGTCAGAAATTCATTAGAAACGTACTCACCTCCTTGATCAGATTGAAGAGATTTAATACTCTTTTCAGTTTGCTTTTCTACCTCATTATGGAATAGTTTAAATATTTCAAATGACTCTGACTTATGCTTCATGAAATAGACATATCCATACCTCGATAGGTTGTCTGTGAAGGTTATGAAGTAGAAGTATCCACCTCTAGCACCTGTGCTCATAGGTCCACATACATCAGCATGTACTAGACCTAAGAGTTTACTAGCTTGCTCATCTTTTTTGGTAAAAAATGACTTGGTCAACTTTCCAAGAAGATAGAACTTATAGGTCAAAAGTGATTCATAATCACCAACCTCAAGAATTTCTTCTTAAGCCAACCTGTTTATTCTATTCTTGTTAATATGACCAAGCCTATAGTGCCAAAGGTAGACATCTGATACATCATCTATTTTAGGATGTTTACCAAAGGCTTGATCTTTGTTAATAGGCTGTGATAATAGATATATTCCATTGTTCAATTATCCAACACAAACTGTAACTCCATTCAAAATGATATCACAAAAATTTGCTTTTATTGAAAACTGATAACTATTTTCAGCCAAAAAGCCTACAGAAATTATATTCAATAAAAAACTTGGATAAAAGTTACAATCACTAAGAATAACTCTATGAGAATTAATTATAAGAAATATGATTTCTAAAGCTAGAACTAGAACTTGTCTTTCATCTCCAACGTTTAGGAATCTCTCACCTTCACCAAATCTCCTACTGATCTGTAAATCCTGCGTCGAATTACCAATAAGATAAGGACTTCTAGTATCTAATACTCAAGCAATAGTATCATAAATTAAGAATTTGTAAGATGTTATCATATAATTACCTTGCACAGCAACAACTTGCTTCCACCTCGGTCAGTTCGGGTCCAGGATGGCAATGTACTGAGGATAGTTCCTCTTTTAATGCCCCTACTTCTTGCAAAAGAAGCACTCCACCTGGCTTTATTCAGGCTTGAGCTTCTTGGTCGAACCCTATGTATACATTCCATTATGTGGCTGCACCATCTTATTGTTCTTCTTCTTCTTCTTCTTTCCTTTCTTAAAGGGTCGACCAAAAGAAGATCCTTTCACTACATTTACCAACTCTTTTTTGAGCTGATGATCCTTCTCAATGTTTTGCAACAACCCCAATAACCTGTGATAGTTCACTGCAGGGTTTGTTATTCTGAAATGGGTAAGAAAAGGGAGGAAATGTTGGGAATTATGTCCCAAAGCCAATCATCAGCCTGTTGATGGTTAAGATATTGTAATTGATTTATTAATTAATGAAAAATATTTTGGCATCTTTTTTCAGCACAAATTTACATCTTCTAATGAACTCCATTATTATGATGAAGTTCTTAGAACTATTTAGTTTCAATAAAGAGAGGATTTATCGATTAGTCTTTAAATTTGTTCACGATCAAATGATAGGCTGTTAATTAGGACGACAGCGTCTATCGACAATAGATCGCTACATGCCATATAGGTTGGTTGTCCTCTTAACCAAAGTGTGTGGAGACATTAGTATGGCATACAGGTGAGACATATGGGTACATTGTCGTCGAACGTGATCAACTCTAGAGCATTCTGCTGTCGAGAATATCTTTGATGGGATATAGGTATAAATATCCCTTAGATTTGAGATCACCTCAATGACTTGCAAGCAACTCACTATGCATTGGTACCGAACTAACTAAATTTCTAATTCAGCAATGAAAGACTTCTAAGCATAGTCAAGTATTTGTGAAGTTGGAGTGTGATCAAGATGGAATTAACCACTCCAAGAGTTGGAGAAGAATATATCACTATATTTCAATATAGCAAAATCTTGGCCAGCATAATCCATTAGATGGATTTGATATTTTGAAATACAATGTGGACAACCTAATCAGAGTTGATAGTTGAACTTTGATATGCCCTATGAGCATTATGGTCAAGGGGATGAATTACATGATAACTATATTTGCATGGGTTCTAAGGATGGTGTTCTACACCTTTGACCTATCTGGCCGTCGGGTATCACTGCTAGATGGTCGCTTCGATTGGTACAAAAATTTATTTTTGTGCTATCAGTTTAGGTTCAAACCTATGAGGTCACATACATTAGAGCTGACGATCTGATCGGATGGTTGATCGATGATTGAGAATCATTCTAGGATTAAACAATCAATACGATTGGTGTTTAACCTAGTACAAGTGTTGCAGGAGGATCGATTAGCAATTGGATTGTTAATTAGCTTAATTTAATTAAGCCAATAGATTGAGATTAATTTTAAATAAATAAAATTTAATTATATTTGATTTGGACTTGATTGGATCAAGTTCAATTGATTTATTGGATAAGCCAAGTGCAAGGAAGAACTAGTCCTAGTCTAACTAGGACTCGGATTAACCCAATTTTCTAATTTGATTAGAAAATAAATCAAAATTAAATCTAATTTTATTTGATTAAATTAAGTTTTTAAATAGGTTAGGATCTTATTTAATTAGATTGATTTAGTCTTTATTTTATTTTATTAAAAGATCTTGTTTGACCAAGTCAAAATAGGAGTCCTAGTGTGACTAGGACTCCCTATCTCCTTGCACCACCTTGGTCCCAATGCCCCCCATAACTATTTTTTAGATATTTTTCATGGAAAATCCTTTCCTTCCTGATTTTGAAACCCCCTCTCTCCCTCCAAGTTATATTTGAAAGTTAGGTGGAAGACCAAGTCAAAGGAGGAATTGGTTTTGCTTAGAATTCTATGTGATAGAATCCTTATTGACCAAAATATGTCCCCTTGAGTGCCGCCCTCTATTTTAATTAATTCTTCTCTTATTCTATGAAAATAATCTCCTTTTTTATGCACCCTCCCTTGCTGGTCCATGCCAAAAATTGTGGAGGAGGCACCTAAGAGTTGGGCACCCCAACAACTTTCCATGTTTGGATATTCCTAGTCTAGAAATTTGACCTAAATTGGACTCTTCTTTTTCTATATTTATTGGATGAATTTTATTCTCATTTTTTCATAAAATATATAGTTTTAGAAGAGGTTTGGAGTGTGCAAAAATTAGAGGAAGAGAGTCCTTGGGCATGGGGGTTCCATAGGCACCAAACTAGGTATCTAGGTGAGAGAAAAGAGAAGAAGAAGAGGGTATTCTTCTAGAGCTACTTTATTTTCAATCTCTTTTCCTTTCTTTTATATTTTTTTAAGAGAGTCTTAGATCAGCAAACTCTCATCTTCTTTCTCATATTTTAAAAAATCCAAATTTTAAAGAAGGAAGCAATGGATCGACTATCGAAGAAGGATCAGCACAGTACTAGCATGCTATGCTGATTTTCTGCATTGGACTTCAGATCAGAGATCGTAGACTCGTGTGGATGACTCCTAGAGGTTGAATGTGTCTATAGCTTATGACTTCATCCTCAATCCTGAATTAGTAAGGTAGAACGTCTAAACTTGCTTAGGTAATAGATCTGATCTATAAACATCATACCTACATTTGATGTAGTGTAGATCTAGGTTGATTTGATCAACCTTTTTCTTTCTTATTTGATTTTAATTTTTGATTTAATATCATGCCTTAATTATACAATAGATCTAAGATCTAGGTATTTACATAATTATTTTAATAAATTTTAGATTTATTTAAGTCTTTCGCTGTAAGATCTTGAAAAAGTTTCAAGATCTACCTGTGAAACCCTAGATTTGGTTCCTTCAGTTGATATCAGAGCCTAGATTCTTATTACATGATTTTTATGTATATCTAGATTATTTCTTAGATTAGATCTAATTTATAATCTAATTATTAAATCTAAAATTAAAAAAATAAAATATTTTAGATTGCATAGACTGTCATAAGTTTGTCCTACTGTAAGGTTTACCTCTTATAGTGAATAGGTTATCCTAGTACGTGCTGATCTAAAATATTGATCATGAAATTTTAGATTAGATATAAGAAATTTTATGATCTGATTAAAATTATTTTAATCTGATTTCAATCATCATAAATGTATTAGATTTGGTCTAGGAAGATTTATGGTTGATTATTATTTAAACTATTTTAATTACATGAAGTTGTTTAAATTAGATCTAAATTAGTTTTATGTTTATTTTACTTGCATATTGATTATGAATCAAACATGCAACTTGGTTGATAGAACCATATTGTAAAAATATTTTACAAATATGAAAATTATTTTTGAAAAGCTGAACCCCAACCCTCAGCCCAAAACCTAATTAAGAATTAAGAAGTTGATTGATTAGGATCTAGGATTGTGAATTGAAGATTCTAAGACACAAATCATAACATATTGGATTAAATGGATTAGTGGAGATTAGTTTCATTAATTGGATTAGACCTGAGGTTAGATTAAAGAATAGACTTAATTAGAGAATTGACTAAATCTAATCAATTATTATCTTAGATTAGGTCAAGGATTCTCTAGATCAATTACAATAGTTGTAGTTGGTCAAGTCCATATCTTTAACAGACCCAAGATGGACTTGATTCTTGGCTATGCGGTCTAGCACAAACCATTAGATTGATCTGATTGAAATTAATTAAACTAGTTGATATCTAAGGTAAACTAGATCGGTGGTTTTTAATTGGCAGCCTACTTACCAGACCATTTCTGATGGTGTCTAAGGCAAGCCTGGTAGACCCTTCCACTGATCGAATTTACTTAGCCTCTTGGTGAGATTATGTTTTGATCGGATTGCTTGACCATTCGAGCTAACTCATGTCAGCTAGGTAAATCAGTTTGACTGATTTAGGTGCTCCTAGACTAGCCTATTAATGGTCTCCCTTAAGCTGACTTGGTAAAGTTAATGGAAGGATCATGACAAGCTGGTTAATCTGACCTACTCACTTCTATAAATAAATTCTCTAAAATTATTAGGTTCCTAAAATGAAATAGATATATGATAATTGGATCATAGCCTCCCATTAAAATTGATGATAATGGATCCATCAGTTGGATAATCATTGGAGAACCAAAGGCCTAGTGCTTATCGGTTGATGGAATTATCATTCATTATATGATCTCATGGATACATCTTTCTAAATGATGTTCTGATGGGCCAACCAAAGTTGGGCTTGATCATTCATTGGTTGGATGGGCCAAGTATGGTCATGTTAATGGTTGGACCTAATTGGACCCTTTTCTTAGAAGGCCAAAGCCAACTAATCAGGGCCTGAGGCAAAATTTAATTGCTAAAAATTATTTAAAGAAATAATTGATTATGAACCTATCCATAGATGTAAATGGCTGGACCAACCAAAGTTGGACTTGTATACAGTCTATGTGAATTCTAGTACCCACTAAGGAATTTGGTTAATTTCTCAAATTGAAGGTAGAGGCTACCAATTCGAATAAAATAGTGGGAGAAACCTTTTGATTAAAGTCCAAATCTTTAGGTTTAATGAATCAATTAGTAATTTGGTTTTGGTTTTCCTTTGTGCAGACATGGCCACTTCTCTATCACTCCGATCATTATTGGACAATGATAAGTTGGTGGGATCCAACTTCGATAGCTGGTATCGAAAGTTGAAGATTGTCTTGGAGCATGAACGAATCCTATATGTGCTGACGGATCCTGCACCTGAGTAGCCAACTATTAATGCATGTGGAACAATCAGAGACACTTATCAAAAGTGGCTCAATGACCGAACCATGGTGCTTTGCATTATGTTGGCTACAATGAGCGATGAGTATAGTCGCAAGTTTGAGACAGCTTAGCCAAACAAAATGCTTTAAGTGTTGGAGAATTCTTTTGGCACACCTGATGATGTTGAGAGAGACAAGACTAGTTATGCCATCTTCAACATCAGAATGTGGGATGATGCATCTATCATTGATCATGTATTGTACGTGATCGAGTTGATAGAGCGCTTGAGCAAGCTCAACTTTTCTTGCACAAACAACTTGAGAAAGAAGCAATATTGAACTCGCTGTCCAAGTATTATCTCCCATTCCTTACATATTATAGAATGTTAAAGCTTGAAGTGGACTACCATGGGTTACAAGGGTTACTTCAGAACTTTGAGAAGGATCACCAACTCCATAAGAAGTCAATGAACTTAGTGGGAGGTTCGTCTTCTCATTCTTAATCCTTTGGAAAAGGAAAGAAGAATAAGAAGAAGAAAGCCAAGAAGGTGCATGTTCATGCTAGGACACCAATGCAGGCTCAAACCCTAAAGTCCAAGCATGATAAGAGTCAAGTCGAATGCTTCTTTTGCAAAAAGCAGAGGTACTGGAAGAGGAACTGTCCTCAGTATATTACCTTCCTGGATTCAAACAGGCAGCGAAAGAAGCAAGCTGTTGTTAGGCAAGGTATTTATATGATAACTCCTTGCAATTTCTTTATTGATGATATTACCGACTGGGTATTGGATACCGGTAGCCCTTATCATATTTGCAATTCATTGTAGGGATTGCAGATTAGTAGAAGATTCGAGCAAGATAAGAGATTACTGAATGTTGGAGATGGAAGATCAGTTCCAATTTTAGCTTTAGAAATTTTGAAACTTATATTTGAATCTCATACCGTTATTCTTAGTGATTGTCATTTCTATCCAAGTTTTTTTTATATCATTTTATAGGCCTTTTGGCCTTGAACTATTATAAAATTTTAATAAAAAAATGAGTTTGTAATGTCATTGTGAATGGTGTTACTACTTTCTATGAACAATTGAACAATGGTGTATATATGTTATCACAACCTATTAATGTAGTCTATTCTACTGGAAAGCATCCTAGATTAGATAGTGTATCAGATATCTACTTATGGCACTATAGGCTAGGTCATATAAACAATAGCAGGATAAATAAGTTGACTCAAGAGGAAATCTTCAAAGTTAATAATTGTGAATCACTTCCAATTTGTGAGTCCTGTCTTCTTACTAAAATGACCAAATCACCTTTTACTGGAAAAGGTGAGAGAGCCAATGAGCTCTTTGGTCTAGTGCATACTGATGTATGTGGACCAATGAGCACAAGTGCCAGAGGTGGATATGTCTACTTCATCACTTTCACAGATGATCTATCCAGATATGGATATGTCTATATGATGAAATAGAAGTTGGATTCTTTTGAAATATTTAAATAATTTTGAAGTGAAGTATAAAAATAAACTAGAAAGAGTATTAAAACTCTTCGATCTGATCGAGGAGGAGAATATCTTTCTAGTAAGTTTCTCATATATCTAGGAGAGAATGGAATTCTCTCCCAATGGACTCCTCCTTGAATACCATGGCATAATGGTGTGTCTGAAAGGAGGAATTAGACTCTATTAGACATTGTCCGATCCATGATTGGATTTGCCAGCTTGTCCATATTCTTCTGAGGATATGTGCTCGAATCAGCTTGTGATCTATTAAATAGGATTCCAAGTAAGTCTGTAGTTAAAACCCCATATGAGATATGGACAGGACGTAAGCAAGTACTTTCACACCTTAGGGTTTGGGGGTGCCCGACTTATGTCAAACAGTTAGTTACAGACAAACATGGACAATGTCTAATAAGTGTACATTCATAGGGTATCCAAAAGAGATCAAAGGATACTATTTCTACCATGCTGATGAACAAAAGGTGTTCGTTAGCCTCAGTGCAACCTTTTTGGAAAAGGAGTTCCTTGATGAAGGAACTGATGCCTCTAAGGTTGAACTTGATGAAGTTCAACAGGTAGAAAGTCCAACACAGAATGTTGAACCTATGTTGGATTTGATCATATCAGATCCGAAGCCTAGTGAATCCACACCAGTAAGGTGATCCAGTAGAGTACCCCACCATGCAGACAGATACTATGGATTCTTGGTCTAGGATGGTGATCCCATCAAACTCCATATGAATAATGAGGACCCGATCACTTATATGGATGCGATGCAGAGACCCGACTTTGAGAAATGGCTAGAAGCCATGAGATCCGAAATGGATTCCATGAAGGTCAATGATGTATGGACATTAGTTGACCCACCTAAAGGGGTTAAACCCATTGGATGTGAATGGATCTTCAAAAGGAAGAGGGGCACAGGTGGAAAGGTGGAGACCTATAAAGCCCATCTGGCTGCCAAGGGATATCGTCAATGTTATGGTATTGACTATGATGAGACATTCTCTTCTATGGCAATGCTCAAGTCCATTCAGATCATGCTTGCCATTACTGTCTATCTGGACTATGAGATCTGGTAGATGGATGTGAAGACAACTTTCCTAAATAGAGAGATGATCGAAGAGGTGTATAAGATACAACCTAAAGGGTTCACATCCATAGATGAGTCCAAGGTGTGCAAGCTTCAGAGATCCATTTATGGATTGAAGCAGGCATCTCGAAGTTAGAACATGCATTTTGATAAAGTGATCAAAACGTATGGCTTCATTAAGAATGGAGAAGAATCCTACATTTATAAATAGGCAAATGATCCAACAGTGGTATTCCTTATTTTGTACGTGGATGATATTCTCTTAATCGAAAATGACATCCCCGCACTATAAGGAATAATAGTCTGGTTGTCATCATAGTTCTCCATGAAGGACTTGGGTGAAGCATCCTACATCCTAGGGATGAAGATCTATGGGGATAGATCTAAAAGGATGCTCGGTATATCCCAATCCACGTACATAGAAACTATGCTGAAGAGGTTCAGCATGAAGAATTCCAAAAAGGGCCATCTTTTGATAGGCTAAGAAATTTATCTCTCTAAGAAGGATTGCCCGATAACTCTTTTAGAGAGAGAACATATGAGTACAATTTCATATGCTTCAATAGTGGGGTCTATTATATATGCAATGATATGTACGAGATCAGATGTGGCATACTCACTAAGAGTATAGAGTAGATATCAGTCTGACCTTAGAGAAAATCACTAGAAGATGGTTAACACCATCCTTAAGTATTTGAAAAATACTAAAGACTAATGATTGGTTTATGGTTAGTCAGATCTGAAGCTTGTAGGATTTATAGACTCTAGTTTTCAATCTGATCATGATGATAGTAAAAATGTGTTGGGATATATTTTTACTCTAAATGGTGGAGCCATCTACTGAAAAAGTTTTAAGTAGAATACAGTGGCTAAGTTTATTTATGAAGCAGAGTATATGGCAGCATCAGATGCAGCAAAAAAAGCTATGTGGCTGAAGAGGTTCATCATCGAGCTCAAAATAGCACCCTCCATTGATGATCCAGTCCTGCTGTACTATGATAGCACTAGCGCCATAGCTCAAGCAAAGGAATTGAAGGTACAACAGCGAATAAAGCACATTCTACGCCGCTTCCATTTGGTCCATGAGATGGTGGATCGTGGTGACATCGACCTTCAGAAGATCGATGAAAAGGAGAACCTAGCCAACCCCTTCACTAAAGCCTAGGAAATTAAGGAGTTCGACAATCATAAGTCGAAGATGGGCATTAGATACTATGTCGAGTGGCTTTAGGATAAGTGGAAGTTGTTGAAAATTATGTTCCAAAGTCAATCATCAGTCTGTTGACGGTTGAGATATTGTTATTGATTTATTAATTAATAAAAAATATTTTGACATCTTTTCTCATCATATGTTTACATCTTCTAATGAACTCCATTATTGTGATGAAGTCCTTAGGAATATTTAGTTTTGATAAAAAGATGATTTATCGATTAATTCTTAAATTTGTTCACGACCAAATGATAAACTGTTAATTAGGATCACAGCATCTATCGAGCATAGGTCGCTATATGCCATATTAGTTGGTTGTCCTCTTAACTAAGATGTGTGGAGATACTGGTATGGCATACAAGTGATATGTATCGGTACATCATCATTGAACGTGACCAACTTCAGAGCATTCTGCTATCGAGAATATCTCTGATGGGATATAGGTATAAGTATCCCTTAGACCTAAGATCACCTCAGTGACTTGCAAGCAACTCACTATGCTTTGGTACCAGACTAACTGAATTTCTAATTCAGCAATGGAAGCCTTCTGGGCATAGTCAAGTACTTATGAAGTCGGAGTGTGATCAAGATGGAATTGACCACTCCAAGAGTTGGAGAAGAATGTATCACTATATTTCAATATAGCAAAACCTTGGCCAGGATAATCCATCAGATGGATTTGGTATTTTAAAATACAATATGAACAATCTGATTAGAGTTGATAGTTGAACACTGATGTATCCTACGAGCATTATGGTCAAGGAGATGAATTATATGAAAATTATATCCGCATGGGTTCTAAGGATGGTGTTCTACACCTTCTACCTATCTGACCGTCGGATATTATTGCTAGATGGTCACTTTGATTGATACAAAAATTTATTTGTATGCTATTGGCTTAGGTTTGGACCTATGAGGTCACATACATTGGAGCTTATGATCTGATCGGATGGTTGATCAACCATTGAGAATCATTCTAGGGTTTAACAATCAATACGATTGGTGTTTAACCTAGTGCAAGTATTGCAGAAGGATCGATTAGCAATTAAATTACTAATTAGCTTAATTTAATTAAGCCAATAAGTTGAGATTAAATCTAATTAAATATTATTTAATTAGATTTAGTTTGGACTTCATTAGATCAAGTCCAATTGATTTATTAGATAAGCCAAGTGCAAGGAAGAACTAGTCCTAGTCTAACTAGGACTCGGATTAACCCAATTTTCTAATTTGATTAGAAAATAAATTAGAATTAAATCTAATCTAATCTAATTTAATTAAGTTCTTAAATAGGTTAGAGCCTTATTTAATTGGATTGATTTAATCTTGATTTTATTTGGTTAAAAGATCTTGTTTGACCAAGTCAGAACAGGAGTCCTAGTGTGACTAGGACTCACGATCTCTTTACGCCACCTTGGTCCCAACACCCTTCATACCTATCTTTTAGGTATTTTTCAAAGAAAATCCCTTTCTTCCTAATTTCCATGCCCCCTCTCTCCCTCCAAGTCTTATTTGGATGTTAGGTGGAAGACCAAGTCAAAGGAGGAATTGGTTTTGCTTAGAATTCTATGAGCTAGAATCCTTGTTGACCAAAACATCTTTCCTTGAGTGTTGTCCTCTCTTTTAATTAATTTTTTCCTTATTCTATGAAAATAATCTCCTCTTTTGTGTGCCCTCCCTTTCTGGTCCACACCAGAAATTGTCGAGGAGGCACCTAAGAGTTGGGTGCCCCAACAACTTCCCATGTTTGGATATTCCTAGTCTAGGAATTTGACCTAACTTGAACTCTTCTTTTTTTCTATTTATTGGATGAATTTTGTTCTAATATTTTCATGAAACATAGAGCTTTGGGAGAGGTTTGGGATGTGTAAAAATTAGAGGAAGAGGATCCTTGGGCATGGGGGTTCCATGGGCACCAAACTATGTATCTAAGTGAGAGAAAAGAGACGAAGAAGAGGGTCTTCTTCTAGGGCTATTTTATTTTGAATCTCTCCTTTATTTTGAGGTTTTTTAGAGAGTCTCAGATTAGCAAACTCTCATCTTCCTTTTCATATTTTGGAGAGTCTAAATTTTAAAGAAGGAAGCAATGGATCGACCGTCGAAGAAGGATCAGCAAGTACCAGCATGCTATGCTGATTTTCTGCATCGAACTTCAGATCAGAGATCGTAGGCTTGTGTGGATGACCCCTAGAGGCTGGATGCATGTGCAGGTCGTGACTTTATCCTCTTGCTTAGATCAGCAAGTTAGAATGTCTAAACTTGCTTAGGTGATTGATCTAATCTATAAACTTCATACCTGCATTTGATGTAGTGTAGATCTAGGTTAATTTGATCAACCTTTTTCTTTCTTATTTGATTTTAATTTTTGATTTAATATCATATCTTAATCATGTAATAGATCTGAGGTCTAGGTATGTACATGGTTATTTATATAAATTTTAGATTTATTTAAGTCTTCCACTGCAAGGTCTTGAAAAAGTTTTAAGATCTACCTGTGAAACCCTAGATCTAGTTCCTTTAGAAAAGATTTGGGCAAAGAATTCAGGATCGCATCCTTTCCAAATTGCTCATGCAGAAAAAAACTAGCTTACTTTGGCATTCAATCATCTTGATCATGTACAATACATGATCAGTGACTGATGTCCCATCCCTCATATGAGCGTTTAAAATGGCACAACTAGTTTTGTGCCTTTCAACATCATTAGGCATGCTAAAGGAATCGTTCAACATTTGAAGCATCTTCTTGGCCTGGACATTCTCAAACCTATGGCTAAACTCATCATTTATTATCACCAGCATGATGCATCAAATGGCAGTGAGGTCATTGAGCCACTTCTGCTAAGTATCTCGGTCTGATCCTCTAGCATTCGCAGCTAGCTCCTCAGGTTCCAGATCAGTTAATACATACAAGATTTGCTCATGATCCAGGACGATCTTCAAATTTCGATACCAGCTATCGAAGTTGGGTCCCATGAGTTTGTTATTGTCCAACAATGACCAAAGTGGCCATTTTTGCACAAAAGGAAAATCATAGACCTTATTAGTATATGAATTATTTACTCTAAAGACTTAGACTTTAGTCTAAAGGTTCTTCCACTATTTTATTCGAATTGATAGCCTCTACCTCCAATTTGAGAAATTACTCTTAATTTCTTATTGGATATTAGAATCCACATGGACTACACACGAGCCCAACTTTGGTTGGTCAACCTATGTACACCTATAGGTAGGTTCATAACCAATTGCTTCACCAAACAACTTCTAGTAATTTAATTTTTGCCCTAGAAATCTAACCAGTAAGCTTTGACCTCTACTAAAAGATTTAGTTAAGTCCAACCATTAACATGACCATATTTGGTGCATCAAACCAACAAATGATCAGGCCCGACTTTGGTCGGCCAACCTGACCACCATTAGAAAGATATGACCAAATTATCATATTATGAATGATAATTCCATTACTCAATAAGCACCAGGTCTTTGGACCTCCAATGATTATTAAACCAATAGACCCATTATCACTCAACTTAATGGGAGGCTATGACTTTGTTATCACCATAACCTTTTCATTTTAAGGATCTAATAATTTTAAAAAATTTTATTAATCAATTTTAGGAAGAATTGACCAATCAATTTGGATCCTCCTACTGACTTCACCAAGTCAGATCAATGAGGACCTAATTAAAACTAGCATTAGGAGCATCTAAATCAGTCAAACTGATTTACCTAATTGATATGTGTGAGCCTAAATCACCAAGTGGTCTAATCAAAATCTAATTCACCAGGATGGCTAGGTAACTAAGATCAGTAGAAGAAATATACCATTAACTCATCAAAGATCGAATCAATGCGAGTAGCTCTTAAGTAAAAACCACTGGTCTGAGCTGCCAGACTTACCTTAGACACTATCCGATTCATTAGTTTCAATTTGACCAACCTAGCAATTTTAGGTTCGACTGCATAGCCATGAATCAAGTCCATTTGGTCCTTCTTAAAGGCATGGGCTTGACCAACTACAACTATTATAATTTGGTCTAAAGAGTCCTTGACCTAATCTAAATTAATATTTTGTTAGATTTGATCAATTACTCTAATTTAGTTTGTTCTTTAACTAGTCTTTGGTCTAACCCAATTAAGACTAACCCAAAAATCTATATTTTATGATCAATGACTTAGGATCTTTAATTCATAATTTTAGATCTTAATTCATCTTGCTTAATTCTCAATTAAGTTTAAGGATGAGGGTTAGGGTTCGGCATTTCAAAAATATTTTTTAAACTTTTTGAAAAGTTCTTTACATCCTATCACTGTTTCACTAAATAGATCGACTCATTTAAAAAATGGATCGACTTATTTCATAAACAAGCACTAGATGTAGGTTTGATCTCATAAAATCAACCAATTATAACATTCAGCCAACTTCTCAGTCGGATTGGCATGGATCCCATTCGAGTTGGCTTGAGCAGAAGCCGAGCTGGCTCGATTCTTGAGATAGCCGGTTCGGATAGAAGGCCCTAAGGCCATTGTTCCAATCGAGCAGGCTCGGATAGGATTCGAGTCAGCCCAAATTGAAGTCGAGTTGGCTCAATTTTTGATCGAGCTGGTTGGAGCATCAATCCAAAAATCATATCATGACTGGCATGCTGGTCAAGCTAGCTCGATTCCTGAGAGAGTCGGCTTGATCGATAAATAGAACCTTCCTAAGATCTTATTCAAGCTTAATCTAAAACTATGTACTCTAAATAAAAAATCATAAAATTATTTAGATCTAATCTAAACACTAATTCATGATAAATTTTAGAATAAATCATTTAAACACATCATAAAAAATCATTAGATCTAATCTAATATTTTTATGATCAATTTTATAGATCATAACATACCAGCATAACTTCTCCACTGTAAGGGATAAACCTTACAGCAGGACAACCTACAATCTGTGCAATCATCATTTTTATTTTTCAGATCAAATTATTATTTAGATCTAATCTAAAAATTATCTAAATCATGCATGTATAATACATCAAAGAACCTGCTACTTTGATACCAATTGAAGGAAGCATGCAGGATTTCAGCTCTACTTTTGAACACTTTTTTTGATAATTGCATGGTGAATTATATTACTAATCATATTAATAATTAAAATCTATAGATCTAATCTAAAAAGCTCTACATGCTATAGGATCTAATGTATTATATATTCATGCATATCTAAAAATAAAAATAAAATCAATAGTGAAACTATTTTACTGCTCTACGTGTTCAAAATACATTACCTTTTCATGGGTAGAAGAACACCGCAATCTGATCTCATCAATGTAGATCTGAATATCGTGATACAGCCACACACGCATCTGGCATCCATGGAAATCCACATGAAGCCTTGATCTCGATCAATTCCTCCTGAGTGCTAGCTCAAAAAAAACCTTCAATGGCTGATTTAGATCAAACATCTTTTGATCTTCTTCATCGGATCTTTGGATGCTTCGGATCCCAATGAATGTAGATGAGAAGTTGAGGAAATTCTCCATCTGAATCTATGAAGTCACAACCCTCATAACTCATGGATCCAAATCCCAAACCCTAGATAGATTTTAGGGTATGCACTCACCCAAAAATCCTTTACACAAGAAATCCTTCACGCACGTAGAAGAGACTTTCTCTTCTCTTTTTTTCTTTTGATGTTCCTCTCTTCTTTCTACCTTCCACTTATTTCGTATGTCCATAAAATTAAATATTTTATAGATGTGTATAAACAAAGGAGGCATAAGGAAGTGGTTTAGATCAAGTCGTTACCTATTGAAATTCAAATCCCATTCGAATTCAATTGGTAACCAGATCAAGCCAATCCATAAGGCACATGAGAAGGGAGAATGCATGCCCTCCCTTGCATAGAAAAAATTCATGAGAAACCGTTTCTCATGGAGAAAGGATGGCGCAAATCAAAGGATGATGTGGTGCATGAGAAGACTAGTCAAACTAGTCTCATTGTTAGTCCTCCAATCAAACCAATCCAATTCAAATTGGTTAGGCACAATTAAACCAGATTAAACCCAACTTATTTAGGCTTAATTAGGCTCAGTTAAATCCTATTTAAATTAAAAATTAATCAAGCCAAAGTCCTGATCAAATCATGGATTAAACCTTCTTGATCATTAGATCATCTTATAACCTAATCGGGTTAAATCCAAATGAATCCAATTCAACTGATCTTGATCCAAAAATAATCACTCAATCAAATTGAGTTAATTAGTGATTAAATCACCAATTAAACTTCTCTTGATCAACCATTAGATCGGATAGAAATCTCTAGTGTGTGTGACCCCATAGGTTCGAACCTAAGTCGATAGCATAAGAACCAATTTTTTGTATTCATCAAAGTGACCATCTAGCAATGGTACCCGACGTTTGGATAGGCCGAATAATGCAATCACAATATTCAAAACATATGTGAATATGGTTACCGCATAATTCATCTCTTTGACCTCTGTGCATAGGATTACTCAAGGTTAAACTGTCAATCCTAAAAGATACATCCAAATCATATCTCAAAGTAATTAATCCTATGACCCCTCACTAGGACTACCCTGACCAAGGCTTTCCTAAATTGAAATACTATTGAATATAGCTCCTATGTCCAGGAGTGGTCAATCCCATCTTGATTCACGCACCGACTCCTCAAGTACTTGACTATATCTAAAAATCTTTCATCACTGAATTAAAAATTCAGATAGTCCGACACCAAATCATAGTGAGTTGCTTGGAAGTCATCATGATGATCTCAGGTCAGAGGGACACTTATGCCCATATTCCATCAGAGTAATTCCTGATAGCATAAAAGCTCTGGAGTTGACCACGTTCAGTGCAGATGTACCCCTATATCTTACTTGTATGCTGTACTAGTGTCTCCACACTCCTTGGTTAAGAGGACAATCAACCTATATGGCAGATAATGATCAATACTCGATGAATGTTGTCATCCTTAGTACCAACATATCATTTGATCATAAGTATATTTAAGGATTAAACAATAAATTCTTCTTTGTCTATTCTAAATAGTTCTAAGGACTTTATCACAATAGACAGGAGTTCATTAGAAAATGAAAGATTTATGTTGAAAAAATTAGAATAACTTTTATTTAATTAATAATTCATATATAATTACATAAAATTACTCAATCATCATCAGGCTGATGATTGAATTTGGCACACTATTTCCAACACTTCTATCTTGAGCCCTGACAGGATTAGGGTTAACGTAAACTCATTAAGCCCAATATCCGTCATATGAATTAATCATTCAATTTGAGTTCGATGTGAAATTCTAATAGAACCTCTTTCTATCATCTTCATACTGCCATGGCCTTGGATTTGTGGACTCAATCTTATGATCATCATAGGGCTACTCCTCATCTACCGAGGTAGATGGTTTTCCTATTGGTGCAATCCAATTTCTACAATGAACATGTTATAGCCAATATACACCTCAAGATTCCGAATGTCTAGAAGATTGAGTTATGGTGTAGTCAAACTATAACACACTCAAGGTAAACTATCGATGTACCTTAGGTCAAAGAACCAGACACACCACTGCAGCATCGAGCTAGTCATTGATAAGAAGGTAGACTCCATTATGACTGCTCGAGGTTATCACGCTCGGTGCTCTTATTCTTTAATGAGTATCAATACTTTCACTTGAGTGTCTCCACATCGTAGACTCAAGACTCATCTATCCTAAGAAAGCGATCGTACACCAACCTTCTAGATCAATCACCATCCTTCATGATGATCCTCTGGTCAGAAGCAGTTTATGAGTTAATTATAATAATTCATATCTTAAATTTTTAATTCTTGAAAATATGAATTATCATTACCATTAACTCAAAGAATGTATCACAGATACTTTAAATACACACTATGATAGTAAATAATCTTTTTATTAATTTATGGTCAAAATTAAAAAATTGCCACTAAAAGTGTTTTACAAGTGTTAGTCAATATGGCTTCTAGGCATACATTTAACAAACTCCCACTTGACCTAAAGCTAATTGGCTATAAATCTAAGTCCCATATTCTCAAGATGGGCTTCAATCATCTGTTGTCCTAATAGCTTCATTAGTGGGTCAGCCACATTGTCTGTAGTGTTGACTTTCTTGACCTCGACGTATCCCTTCTCGAGGTCATCATGAATAAGGTGGAATCATCGGGGATGTGCTTGAATTTCTGATGAGACCTCGACTCTTTAGCTAGGGCTATGGCACCATTGTTGTCACAATACGGAAGGACAATATTTGATGGCATCACTCTGAGCTCTATGGTAAACTTTTTATACCGAAATGCCTCCTTTGTAGCCTCCAATGTAGTGATGTATTCTACTTCCATGGTGGAATCTGCTATCACCATTTGCTTGAAACCCTTCTAGCAACAGCACCACCATTGCAAATAAACAGACTTCTAGATGTCGACTTTTGATCATCTATGTCGGACATAAAGTCCGAGTCTGTATATCCCTAGACTTGGAGTTCTCCATTACCAAAGACTAGAGACATATCGTTAGTCCTTCTCAAGTACCAAGGATATACTTTATAGAAGTCCAGTGCTCTTCACTTGGATTCGACCGATACCTACTCGCAACACTCATAGCATGGGCAATATCAGGTCATGTGCATAGCATGACATACATGAGGCTCTCCATTGTCGAAGTATAAGGGATCTTGCTCATCCATTCAATCTCCTCAGGTATACTAGGGCACATCTTCTTGGATAGATGAATGCCATGTCTAAAAGATACTAAACCCCTTTTAGAGTTTTTCATACTGAACAATTTTAGCACCTCCTTTATGTACATCTTCTGTGAAAGTCCTAGCATCCTATTCGGTCTATCCCTACAGATCTTAATTCCTAGAATAAAGGATGCTTCTCCTAGATCTTTCATAAAGAATTCCTTTAACAATGATATTTTGACTATGGTCAACATGGGAATATCATTTCCAATTAGGAGTATGTCATCTAGGTATAGTACGAGAAAGACAACAACGTTTCCACTGATCTTTTTGAATACACACAATTTTTCCTCATTTTTAATGAAACCAAATGATCTGATCACATCATTGAAACGAGCATTCTAGGTCCGAGATGCTTGCTTAAGTTCATATATGGATCTTTACATTTTGCAGACCTTATGATCACTATCAATGGATGTGAAATCGAGCAGCTATCCCATATAGATATCTTCCTCAAGATATCCATTTAAGAACATTGTTTTCACATCCATCTACCATATTTCACAATCAAAATAGGTTGCGACAACAAGCAATATGTAGATGGATTTAAGCATGGCTATTGGCAAAAAGGTATTCTGATAGTCAATGCCTTTGCGCTGACTATACCATTTTGCTACAAGCCTTACTTTGAATGTCTCTACATTCTCATCGGCAACTATCTCTCTTGAAGATCTATTTACATCTAATAGGTACTATACCTTCAGGTGGATCTACCAAGGTTCAGACTTGGTTCAAACGCATTGAGTCAATCTCTGACTTCATTACCTCTAACCATTTCTCGAAGTCGATATCAGATATCATCTCATCATATTTCTTGGGATCATCACCATGAACTCCATTTTTTATGAAAAATATTTTCTCAACATCCTCTGAAATAGTACCTATTACCTTTTAGGAGGATAGAAAACTCTATTTGACCTACGAGGTGGAAGAACTTATGTTTGGACTGGCTCAATCTGATTGGGTTCCATAGGTTTCTTAGCTTGTTGCTCTTGGAAGACTTTCTCCTTGAGCCTTATCTATCTTCTGATGCCACCATCTTGAATAAACTATTTTTCAAAAAATATAGCATGTCGACTCACAATCACATTATTGTCTTCTTGAAGATAGAAATAATATCCTAATGACTCTTTAGGATATCTAATGAATCGAGCTCTAAAGGACCTAAATTCTAACTTGTCTGCTTGCTATCTCTTGACATGAGTTGGACAACTCCAAATTCTAAGGTGACTCATCCTTGATTTCTTACCATGCCATATCTCATACGGTGTGGTAGGAACGATTTTAGAAGGAATCCTATTCAATAAATATATTGCGATCATAAGACTATGTATCCAAAGAAAATTAGGGAGGTCCATGAAGCTCATCATGGATCGGACCATATCTAATAGGATTCGATTTCTCCATTCTAAAATCTCATTGAGTTGAGGTATTCCAAATGGAGTCCATTATGATACTATGCCATTATCTTTGAGATAGTCTAGAAATTTTTGACTAAGGTATTCACCTTCTCGATCTGATCGAAGAATCTTAATGAATTTTTCTATTTATTTTTCTACTTCGAGTCTAAATTTCTTAAACTTTTCAAAGATTTCAGAATTATGTCACATCAAATACACATCCATACCAAAATAAATCATCGATAAAGGTGATTAAGTAGATATAATTACCTCTGATCGACACATCAAATGGGCTGCACAAATCTGGGTATACTAGGGCAAGTTGGTCTATGGTCATTTTCCCATGTCCTACAAAAGAGAGCTTGGTCATTTTGTCATGAAGGCATGATTCATAAAGTGGATATGACTCTAAAGTCAACGAACTCAATAGCCTAGATTTCTCTAATTTGTTAACCTTATCTTCTGCTATATTACCTAACCTAAGGTGCTAAAGATACCTATCATTTAGACTATCCCTAGCTCATTTTGATCCTATGATATTTATGTTTT
The DNA here is from genome assembly GCA_006176705.1 of Cocos nucifera. Taxonomy (NCBI): domain Eukaryota; kingdom Viridiplantae; phylum Streptophyta; class Magnoliopsida; order Arecales; family Arecaceae; genus Cocos; species Cocos nucifera. The sequence goes on along the minus strand of QRFJ01005023.1, from coordinate 215,777 downwards.
GCTCGATATTGAAAATAGAAACATCAATATATAGCTGATAGAGATCATTTACAAGAAAACTACTTACAATTTTATTTCTTTCAAAAAAAATATTATAATGGTTCTTAAGAAAACTAATTACACAGCCTTTCTATGCTAAACATGAAATAGAAATCAAATTTCTGCTTACTACAGGCATATAAAAATAGTCTCTAAGTACTAAATCTAATCCTGATGGTAGTCAAAGAGGATAGATTTCTACAGCCATAGCAGTAACTCTTACTCTATTTTTGATGCGTAGGATCATCTCACCATTCCTCAGCCTCCTGCTCTCCTCAAGATCCTATATAGAAGTGCACAAGTAAGCACTCAAACCAGAGTCAAGCATCCAACATGATGCGGAAGAAATTGTAAGGTTAGATTCTATAACGAGTATATCTCCAGAAGGATCTGCCTCCTTCTTGTTCTTCAGGCTGGCCAAGTATAAAGGATAGTTTTGCTTCCAATGGCCGTTAGCGTTGCAATGAAAACATTTTTCTTTGTCCGCATCCTTCTTCTTTAGCTCTCCCTTCTTCTTCTTCCCACTTTCAATCTTCTGCTTCTTTGTAGACTTCTTCTTTAATCTAAAAGACTTTCTCTTGGATGAAGTCCACTCCATAGCAAGCACTAAGCCCTTTAAACCTTTCAAAGAAAGCTCAGTAGTAACCAGCATGTTCATCAATTCAACTAGAGTACATTACGACTTATGCATATAGAAGTTCATGATAAACTGTCCATATGCATCAGTCAAGGACTGCAAGATTACATCAATTTGCAAGTTCTGGTCTTGCTTGATACTGAGCTTCTCAAGATCTTCTAAGTCCTTGATCACCATCAGATAATGATATTGGACCGACTGTCCATGATGCATTTGAGTCTTAAAAAGTTTTTTAATGACTTGATACTTGGCTGTGTGATTCATCTCACCAAACAACTCTTGTAGGTGAGCCAACGTTTGGCAAGTAGTCTTGATGTCCCTATGTTGGCGTTGAAGCTCATCAAACATTGAGCCCAATATATAATACCTAGCTTTATTGTCTTCATCCATCCACTTTTTCAGAGATGCTGTCTATTCAGTGGATGGACAGGCTGGTAAGGTGGGAGGTTCCTGGTCTAATACATAAGTCAGCTTTTCAAAATCCAAAATAATTTTATAGTTTTGAAGCCAATCCTTGTAATTAGGTATGGTCAGTCTATGGGATACGGGCTAGTGGGTTGGACATAAAATTTTTTCTATAAAGAGTCAAAGTTTCTAGTTGGATTTTATAATTAGACTTGACCAATTTGTTTATAATTTTTATTTTTAAATAAATTAGGCTTTCACTATTTTTTCAAATCCCTACACTCTCTTGGTAGAGATACAAAAATCTCTATGATCAATTGATTTCCAGTGGATGGTGTGGTCCCACCGACTGGCTCATCACCTCATTTAATAGTTATTGATGATGGATCAACCGATGAGTAGACAACTCTTCTCTAATGATTTTCTAATCATGGTGTACCAAAATCTAATCTCTAATTCATGAAGCTCATCGTGCCCAGAATATTGCTCCATTTCTTAGTTAAGTTAGACCCACCATTTCCATATATTGAATTCTTGATTGGGTGCCTTATCATATCCAAAATATTGAGCCCAACCCATCCTTCAATTCATAGCATCCAATGCCTAATAGATATAGTTGCATCTTTTCGGTGCAACTGAACCATTATAATCAGTCGAGAGCAATCAACCCTAGGAAGGGCCTGCACATCTACAATGGTGGAAGTCCTATGACCAAATATTTTCTTAGAAATATTTAATTTTGATCTCTTTAAACTTAACTTGACTTAGTCATAATAATTATGACTAACCTAGTGGCATGGGTTAGCTCAAATTATTAGCCACCTCAAATCAGAGCTTGATCAATCCAAATGGCCAGGTAAGTGAGATCGATGGAAGAAATATGCCATTAACTTGACAAGAATGCATTCAGATCGAGTAGCTCTCAATTAAAAACTAGTGAGTCATATCTGCCATACTTATCTTAGACATCAAATTATCGAATCAGAATTAATCGGATTAGCCTACAATCCAAGCTTAAACCATGAAGCCAAATTAGGTCTTGACTTGATCAACCACATGTGAATGTAAATTGATCTTGATCCAGACTTAATCTTGTTGGGCTGGTTAATTCTAAGCACTCTTGATCCCACCTAACCACTCTTGATTCGGTTTCATTAACCACTAGACCTAATTGAGTAATCCAAGCCCGAACCCCATTTTATGAATGTGTCTTACATCTAAAAATTTATAATTTTTAGATCTAATTTATTTTATAATCTTAATTATTAATTAAGTTTGGGTTACTAAATAAAAATATGCAAAAATTCTAGAGTTCTAGGATCTAGGATTTTGCAAAATAGTAAATTTTTGATTTCTGATTAAGGATAAATGCGCAGCACCCATACATACCATAAGAGCATCCCATCAAATGAAAAGAGAGAGCATTTTAACCTTTCTTACTCTTATGACCGAACGGCCAAGGAGAATGCCTTAATCAAAAATAATAACCAAACTATAAAAGATTAAGATCTATAACATATATCAAATATAAGATCATGGATCCATTCATGCATGTTCTGTATACATCTCATGTATCAAATATTAAATCAGATATGCATGCTATCAGATCTAATATATCATATATAATATCTAAAAAATAAATTTTTAAATTGATCGCATCAAATAAAATCTATTCTAAATAAATCATAAAAGTATTCTACAACTAGTCTAGGCATGCATAATTTATATCTCATATAAAATTTAAAAATTTTATTTTTTATTTTTATATCTGATTATAATATTTATAACACTAGAAAATGAAAATAAAAAGATCTAAAAAAATTTTTAATCATATCAAAAAAAAATTACACTAGACTACATATAGAATAATTATACACCTAGTCTAGATATGCATCTCATACAAGATTAATATGAGTCTAAATTTTTTTAATTTTTCTAATTTTAGATCTAATCACACCTAATGTGATATCTAAAATTCTTTAATATTAGATCATAAAATATAAAAAAAAAGATCTAAAATAGATCTAAAGAACTACAAACACAACTCTGATACCATTTCAAGGAAAATCTGCATTTTTCTACCATAGGATCAGTCAGATCTGATTGGATCTAAAAGGATATTTTAAAAATTTTTCTAAAAATTCTAATAAAATTTAAGATATCTCAAATTTGATTCTATAGATCTATTATTAAAAATAAAAATTTAAATTAAATTTTATTTAATTTCATACCTTGTTTGGGTAATTGATTATCCTACCAATGATCTACTGAAGCCTAGGGTTCTGGATGTAGCCATACAAGTGCCTAGCCTCTATCGATATCCACTCAAATAGAATCTAGATGTGATCTTCTTTTGGATCTGATTTCTAAAAATTAAATCTAGATCTAAAATGTAGAACCTTCAAAAGATGGATGAACGCTGCATCCTCGTCTCACGATCATGTAATATGTCTTACTAATCCTTGCGCCAACAAGTTGTTTCTTCCTCACTGGATTCACCCAACCTATTGGGTGTGGAGAGGGGAGAGAGAGGACAAGAGGGTGGCATGGAAGAGGGGAGAGGTAGCCTTGCAGCATGGTGAATGAGTATTGACATCAAAACCCTAGGTGTAGATAGGGTTTAAATAGATCCTGTTGCACCATGCAGTGCCACACAGGTCCGACCAATCATATTACTTGGATTAATCAGATCTAAATCTGATTGATAGAATGATATCACTTGATCCAATCAGATTAGATACCCCTTTAATCCTCCATAGATGGTGCCAATTTTGGATAGGCCCAAACACTTTTGACACCTAAAGTTTAATGCCATGATGCAACCACTGGAGTCCCATCTGTATGGGACTCCTCCCTTTTCCCCATGTAAGCACGCCAACTAAGGGTGTGCACACATTTTTGTGCATGGAATCCAAGGAGGCATGTGCCCTAAGGAGATGTCCAAAGAGGGTGCATGCCCCTGCCCCTTCTTTCCTACATTGAGACATTTCATGTCTCGGCAATTACAAGAAAAGGTATGTGGCAATAGGAATTAGTAGGTGTTATCTTATTTCCATCTGATGGATTAAAAAAATCTTTTTCTAATCTGGACAAGTTTCAGTCAGATAAAAAAAAACCTATATAGGGTTCTCTAATGAACCCAAACTAATTTGGCTCAGTCAAGATGAACCAGAAAGACTACAAAAGAAGAAAGTTATGCTCAATTGTGTGCTAGCACAATTTTCTTGAATCTAATTGGATCTAATCCAAATCAATCAAACTGGATTAGCTCGATTGTTCACATCCAGACCCAAATCTTATTTGTGTAATCCAATTAGGTTCAGTTACATATGGTAATGAGATATATCACGATCTCCAACATTGACATCATCGAAATACCTTTTGATGGATCAAAACTTTTTTGATTTATACAATTAGAATGATCGATCATCATGATCATCCTAATTACTCCAAAAATCCACTAGTGACACCTAGCAGTATATGGTGGCAAGCCATCGAAACTAAAAGCGAACCTCTCGATGTAGCTACTTATGTGATTGGGTTCTTCTATCTTGAGCCCTGATAGGATTAGGATTAAGGTGAACTCATCAAACCTAATATCTATCATATGAATTAATCATTTGATTAGAGTCCGATGTGAAATCCTAATAGAAACTCTTTTTATGATCTTTATATTACCATGGTCATGGACTTATGGACTCAATCTAATGATCATCATAGGGCTACTCCTCATCTATCGAGGTAGATGGTTCCCCTATTGGTTCAATTCAATTCCTACAATGAACATGTTATAGCCAACGTACACGTCAAGGTTCCGAATGGCTAGGAGATCAAGTTATGGTGTAGTCAAACTATAACACCCTCAAAGTAAACTATCGATGCACCTAAAATCAAAGAATCGGACACACCACTGTAGCATCAAGCCAATCATCGATGAGAAGGTAGACTCTCTTATGACTGCTCGAGGTGGTCATGCTCAGTGCCCTCATTCTCTAACGAGTACTTATGCTCTTGCTTTGAAGTCTCCACACCATAGATTCAAGACTCATCTATCCTAAGAAAGCGATCGTATACCAATCTTTTGGGTCGATCACCATCCTTCATGATGATCCTATGGTCAGGAGCAGTTAATGAGTTAATTATGAAAATTCAGGTCTTAAATTTTGAACTCTTGAAAATATGAATTATCATTATCATTAGCTCAAAAAATTCATCACAGACATTTTAAATACACACTATGATAGAAAATAATTTTTTTATTATTTTATAATCAAAATTATAAAATTATCCCTAGAAGTGTATTATATGTGTTAGCCAATCTGGCTTCTAGGGACATCTAACACTTATAAAATCAATCCATGCAATCTAAAATATTTTTTTTAGTTTTAAATAATTTTAAATCTAATAATTTATAAATTAATCTATATCATATCTAACAAATTTTTGATTAACTTTAGATCTGTACAAACTAGGACAACCTTTACACTGCAAGCGGTAAACCATACAGCAGAATAACCTTATAAATTAGTTCATGCGATCTTTAATTTAATTTTAGATTTAAACATCAAATTATAATTTAGATCTAATATAAATAAATAATATAAATATGCATAAAAATCATGTCATATAAGTCTTAGGCTCTGGTACCAATTAAAGAAAAAATCTAAGGTTTCTTGTAGGAATTTTGAATCTTTTTCAAAATTAAATCAATAGAAGTAATAAATTAATCATATTAATTTATTGAAATATATAAATAAACCATAAATTTAGGATCCTATATTGTGATCTATGCATTCTAATAAATCTAAAACTAAAAATATTAAACAAAGTTAATGATGTTGATTATATCAACATCAAACTGAGACTAGATCTAATCTAGTGGGAGAGAGAGAATGAATCTCTCTTATCTTTTCCAAGTTGGGGTCTTTGACTTGCTGATCCAAGGCTGAGGTCATTGTTTCAAGCCACACACACATCCAGTCTTCACAAAAAGTCCACACGAAGCCTCGATCGTTGATCCAAAATCTAGCAACTAAAAATCAGCACAATATGCTAGTACTGTGCTGATCCTTCTTTGATGGTTGATCAAAAATCTCCTTCTTCAAAACATGAACCTTCCAATAATTAGAGGACATGTGGAGGAATTTGAGAGTGAAAATACTCTTCTAGAATCTCATAAAATAGAGGAAGAAGAGATCTAAAAATCCCTAGAGAAGAACCATTTCTTCTCCTTTTTTTTCGCTCACTAGGACACAATGATTTGTGTCTTAATGAAGCACCACGCCCAGATCCTCTTTGCACCCAAGCATTCCACACCCTAAAACTCTCTCTCATATCTAAGATCTATAAAAAAGTTATCCCCTAACTTCTTTTAAATATAGAGTTATGATAGAGTTCTTGTCTAGGTCAAATACTTAGAAAGGTAGGTCCAAATTGAGCAAAGATTGGGGCACCCAACTCTTGGACATCCCCTTATTATTTTTTTCATGGACTCTATGGAATATATGCACAAAATTTTTCTATTTCCATGAGAAAATCAGAGTGAAATTAGGTGGTTTGGTGCCTCAAAGAGATAAAGAAAGATGATGTACCAAACTCTATCCAATAGAGATCTAGGTCAAAATAACTTATTTGTTTTGACCTATTCCACATCTAATTTTCTTCTAAAAATATGGGAGACATAAAAAGGGCATGGATACTCTCTAGAAATAAAATTTTTCATAAAAAATTTAAGAAAATTGGCATGGGGGGGCATGGAAAGCAAGGTGGCGCACGATGCAGAAATGCTAGTCACACTAGGACTTCTAGTTTTGACTAGATCCAACTTATTGTTTGAACACAATTAAATCAAAACTAATGCAACGCAATTAGTGATGATATTAGTTCAACTAAGATCCTAATTAAGTTATACTAAATTAAATTTAAATCTAGTTTAATTTATAATCAAATTAGAAATTTGATGCATACAAGTCCTAATTGAATAGGGACTTGTTCTTCCTTGCAATTGGCTTATCCAATAAACCAATTAGACTTGATGCAATCAAATCCAAAATAAATTTATTATTCAATTAGACTTAATCTCATCTCTTTAGCTTAATCAAATTAAGTCAATTAGCAATCCAATTGCTAATCGATCCTCCTACTATACTTGCACTAGGTCAAACATCAATTGTATTGATTGTTTGACCTTAGAACCATTCTATATCATTGATCAACTATCCAATTAGATCAAGACCTCCTATATGTATGACCCCATAGGTTCGAATCTAAGTTGGTAGTACAAGATTAAATTTTTATATCAATCAAAGTGATCATCCAGCTATCATACTTGATGGCTAGATAGGTCAAATGTGTAAAGCAACACTCTTAGAACCCATGTAGATATAGTTTCCATATAATTCATATCCTTGACCTGAATGCTCATAGGACAACTTGAAGTTTAACCATCAACCCTGATTAGGTCATCCATATTGTATTTCAAAATGCCAAATCCATCTCATAGATTATCCTAGTCGAGGTTTAGTTAAATTAAAATACAGTGATACATTTTCTTCAAACTCTTGGAGTAGTCAATCCCATCTTGATCACTCACCCAATTAACTGCACGAAAGAGAACCAAAAGCCTAATTAGTAAATGATTTATCAAACCTAAAGTTTTAGACTTAAATTAAAAGTTTCTCCCACTATTTTATTCAAATTGGTATCCCCACCTCTAATTCGAGAAATTATCTTAATTTCTTAGTGGGTACAAGAATCCACATAGACTACATATGGGCCTGAGGAAAGCTCTGGCTAACCCTATGCATCTATGGGTAGGTCCTTAACTTGTTGTTTTTCTAAATAATTTATAGTATTATGTTTTGCCCCATGTATCTTTTCAATAGGCTAGGGCCTCCACTGAAAGTCTTGGTTAGGTCCAACCATTAACATGATTGAGTTCGGTGCATCAAACAAATGATGATCAAGCCCGAAAAAAGCTCTGGCTAACCCGATCGCTATTCAAAGAGTGCAACCTAATCATTATATGATGAATGATAATTCCAATATCTTGATGAATACCAGACATAATGCACATCTAATGTCCACTCAGAGTACTGGACCCTTTATCATTCACCTTAGTAGGAGGCTATGATATAGTTATCACTATAACTATTTTATTTTTAAAGATCTAATAATTTTAGAAAATTTAATTAATTTAATTTAGAGAAGAGAGTTAGAGGAGGTAGCTAATCATGATCCTTTCACTGACATCACTAAGTCAGATTAAGGGAGACCATTGATAGGCTAGTCTAGGAGCACCTAAATTAGTCACACTGATTTACCTAGCTGACATGGGTCAGTTCGAATTATCATGTGATCTGATCAAAACATAACTTCACCGAGAAGGCTAGGTAAGTGAGATTGGTGTGAGGGATATGCTATTAACTCGTCAAAGACAGAATCAGTGTGAGTAGCTCCCAATTAATGACCACCGATCATACATTGCCAGACTTATCTTAGACACCAACTGGTTAATTAGTTTCAATTGGATCAACCTAATAGTTTGGACTAGACCACATAGCCAAGAATCAAGTCCATCTTGGTCCTCGTTAAAGATATGGACTTGACGAACTACAACTATTATAATTGATCTAGAAAATTCTTGACTTAATCTAAGACAACTATTGATTAGATTTAGTCAATTTTCTAATTAAGTCCATTCTTTAATCTGACCTTAGGTCTAACAAAATTAATAGACCTAATTTTTACCAATCCATTAACTCAAGTATTATGATTTGTGCCTTAGGATCTTAAATTCATAATCCTAGATCCAAATCAAATAACTCTTAATTTTTAATTAAGTTTTAAGCTGAGGGTTGGGGTTTGACTTTTCAAAAATAATTTTTATATTTGTAAAATATTTTTACAACATGGTTCTACCAACCAGTTGTATGTTTGATTTATTATCAACATACAAATAATATAAACATGAATCTACTTTAGATCTAATATAAACATATTCATATAATTCAAATTAAAATAATTTTAATTTAATTAATCATAAATCATCTTAGATCAAATCTAACATATTTATGATCATAAAAGTTAGATTAAAATACTTTCAATTACATCATAAAATTTTTTAGATTAAATCTAAAATTTTATTATTACAGTTTTAGATTAGCACGTACTAGGACAACCTTTACACTCTAAGGGATAAACCTTAAAGCAAGATAACCTTATATGATTAATCCATCCAATCTAAAATATTTATTTTTAGTTTTAAATAATTTTAAATCTAAAAAATCATAAATTAATCAAGATCATATCTAATAAATTTTGATTAACTTTAGATCTATACGAACTATGATAATTTTTACATTGCAAGGGATAAATTTTATAGCAAAATAACCTTATAAATCAGTTCGTGCAATCTTTAATTTAATTTTAGAATTAAATATTAGATTATAATTTAGACCTAATCTAAATAAATAATCTAAACAAGCATAAAATTCATGTCATAAAAGTCTTAGGCTTTGATACCAATTAAAGTAAAAATCTAGGATTTCTTGTAGGAATTTTAAAACTTTTTCAAAATTAAATCAATGAAAGCAATAAATTAATAATATTAATTTATTAAAATATATAAATAAATTTTAGATTTAGGATCTATTGTCATGATGAATGCATGCTAATAAATCCAAAATTAAAAATATTAAATAAAGTTAATGATGTTGATTATACCAACATCAAACCGAGACTAGATCTAATCTAATGGGAGAGAGAGATCGAATCTCTCTTACCTTTTGCAAGTCAGGGTCTTCGACTTATTGATCCAAGGTTGAGGTCATTGCTTTGAGCTACACACACATTTGGCCTTTATGAAAAGTCCACACGAAGCATCGATCGTTGATCCAAAATCTACCGACTAGAAATCAGCACAGTATGCTAGTATTGTGTTGATCCTTCTTTGATGTCTGATAAAAAATCTCCTTCTTCAAAACATGGACCTTCTAATAATTAGAGGAGATATGGAGCAATTTGAGAGTGAAAACACTCTTCTAAAATCTTATAAAATAGAGAAAGAAGTGATCTAAAAAACCCTAGAGAAGAACTCTTTCTTCTCCCTTTTTTTCTCTCACAAGGATACAATATTTTGTGTCTTAATGAAGCACCACGCCTAGATTCTCTTTCCACCCAAACTTCCCACACCATAAAACTCTCTCTCATATCTAAAACTTATAAAAAACTAATGCCCTAACTCCCATTAAATAGAGAGCAATGATAGAGTTTTTGTCTAAGTCAAATACCTTGAAAGACAGGTCCAAATTGAGCAAGAATTGGGGTGCCCAACTCTTGGGTGTCCCCTCCTTATTTTTTTCATGGACTCTAGGGATTATGTGCACAAAAGTTTTCTATTTTATTAAAGAAATTAGAGAAAAATTAGGTGGTTTGGTGCCTCAAGGTGATAAGGAAGGATGATGTATCAAACTCTATCCAATAGAGATCTAGGTCAAAATAACTTATTTGTTTTGACCTATTCCAAAAGTAATTTCCTTCTAAAAAGGTGGAAGACATAAAAAGGGCATGGATACACTCTAAAAATATAATTTTTCATAAAAATTTCATGGGAATTGGCATGGGTGGGCATGGAAAGTAAGGTGGCGCAAGATGGAGAAATCCTAGTCACACTAGGACTTCTAGTTTTGACTTGATCCAACTTATTATTTGAACCCAATTAAATCAAAACTAATGCAATCTAATTAGAGATAATCTTAGTCCAACTAAAAGACTAATTAAATTATATTAAATTAAATTTAAATCTAATTTAATTTTTAATCAAATTAGAAATTAGATGCATACAAGTCTTAATTGAATAGGGACTTGTTCTTTCTTGCAATTGGGTTATTCAATAAATCAATTAGACTTGATGCAATCAAGTTCAAACTAAATCTAATTAAATATTATTCAATTAAACTTAATCTCAATCCTTTGACTTAATTAAATTAAATCAATTAGCAATCTGATTGCTAATTGATCCTCCTACAACACTTGTACTAGGTCAAACATCAATTGTATCGATTGTTTGACCTCAGAACGATTCTAAATTATTTATCAACTATCCAATCAGATCAAGACCTCTTATATATATAACATCATAGATTTGAATCTAGGTTGGTAGATTAAGAATAAATTTTTATACTAATCGAAGTGATCATCTAGCAATGATACCTGATGGTCGGATAGGTCGAAGGTATAAAGCAACACTCTTAGAACCCATGCAGATATAGTTTCTATATAATTCATCCCCTTGACCTGAATGCTCATAGGATAACTCCAAGTTTAACTATCAACCCTAATTAGGTCATTCATATTGAATTTCAAAATGTCAAATCCATCTCGTGGATTATCCCGCTAAGGTTTAGTTAAATTAAAATATAGTGATGCATTTTCTCCAAAATCTTGGAGTGGTCAATCCCATCTTGAACACTCATCTAATTAACTATACAAAGAAGAACCAAAAGCCTAATTAGTAAATTATTTATCAAATCTAAAGATTTAGACTTTAATCAAAAGGTTCTCTAATTATTTTATTTGAATTGATAGCCTTTACCTCCAATTCGAGAAATTATCTTAATTTCTTAGTGGGTACTAGAATCCCCACAGACTGCATCCAGGCTCAAGAAAAGCTCGGGCTAACTCTTATGCATCTATAGGTAGGTTCTTAATCAATTATTTCTTCAAATAATTTCTAGTATTATATTTTGCCTTAGGTATCTTTTCAGTAGGCTAGGGCCTCCACCAAAAGTCTCGGTTAAGTAGAACCATTAACATGATTGAGTTCGATGCATCAAATGAATGATGACCAAGCCCAAGAAAAGCTCTAGCAAACTTGATCGCTATTCAGAGAGTACAACCTAATCATCATATGATGAATAATAATATCTTGATGAACACCAGGCATAAGGCACCTCCAATGTCCACTCTGAGTACCGGATCCATTATCATCCACCTTAATGGGAGGCCATGATCTAGTTATCACCATAACTATTTTACCTTTAAGGATTTAATAATTTTAGAGGATTTAATTAATTTAATTTAAAGAAGAGAGTCAGAGAAGCTAGCTAATTATGATCCTCCCATTGACTTCACCAAATTAGATTAAGGGAGACCATTGATAGGCTGGTCTAGAAGCACTTAAATTAGTCACACTGATTTATCTAGCTAACATGTTGAATTATTAAGTGATCTGATCAAAACATAACTTTATTGAGAAGGCTAGGTAAGTGCAAGTAGCTCCCAATTAATGACCACTATTCATAAATTGTCTGACTTACCTTAGACACCAACTGATTATTAGTTTCGATTAATCAACCTAATAGTTCGGACTAGACCGCATAGCCAAGAATCAAGTCCATCTTGATTCTCATTAAATACATGGACTTAACTGACTACAACTATTGTAATTGATCTAGAGAATTCTTAACCTAATCTAAGATAACTATTGATTAGATTTAGTGAATTCTCTAATTATGTCTATTTTTTAATCTAATCCTAGGTCTAACACAATTAATGGACCTAATTCCACTAACCCAATAACCCAAGTGTTATGATTTGTATCTTAGAATCTTCAATTCATAATCCTAGATCCTAACCAAATATTTCTTAATTCTTAATTAAATTTTGGGCTGAGGGTTGGAGTTCGGCATTTTGAAATTGATTTTCATGTTTGTATAATATTTTTGCAACATGGTTCTACCAACCAGTTGCATATTTGATTCATAATCAATATGCAAATAATATAAATATGAAACTAATTTAGATCTAATCTAAACATGTTTATGTAATTCAAAACTAAAACTATTTCAATTCTAATCAATCTTAAATCATCTTAGATCAAATCTAACATATTTATGATGATAAAAATTAGATAAAAAATATTTTTAATTAGATCATAAAATTTTTTAGATATAATCTAAAATTTTATGATCCGAATTTTTAGATTAGTACATACTAGGACAGCCTTTTCACTATAAGAGATAAATCTTACAGTAGGACAACCTTATAAGATCAGTCCATGCAAGCTAAAATATTTATTTTTAGATTTAAATATTTTTAAATTTAGTAAATCATAAATTAATCTGGATCATATCTAATAAATTTATGATTTATATTAGATCAACATGAACTAGGATAACTTTTATACTGTAAGGGGTAAACCATACAGCAGGACAACCTTATAAATAAGTTCGTATGATCTATTATTTAATTTAGATTTCAATAATAGATTATATTTTAGATCAAATCTAAATCATTAATCTAAACATGCATAAAATCATGTAATAAAGAACCTATGCTTTGATATCGATTGAAGAAAATAGATCTAGGGTTTCAGGAATTGATTTTGAAAGTTTTTTAGAAATCTGACAGTGGAAGAAATAAATTAATCATATTAATTTATTTAAAACATATGCAATGGCCCTAGATCTAGGATCCTATTACATGATCTAAGTATGCTATTAAGTCTAAAAATAAAAATAATCAAAAGTGATGTTGATCATATCAACATCTAGGAAATTCTAGATCTAATCAAAATACATAAGGAAGATTGCATCTCTCTTACCTTTGCAAGTTGAGTTTCTTAACTTGCTTATCTGAAGCTGAGGTCATTGCTCTAAGCAGTATATTTGTCCGGCCTCTATAGGTTGTCCACACAAGGCCTTGATCCTTGATCTAAATTTAGATGCAGAAAATCAGCACAGTATGCTAGTACTATGCTGATCCTTCTTTTGATGGCTGATCTAGATCCTCCAAATCTTGGACTCTCCAATTTTTAGAAGGAATGGAAGAGATTTGTGAAGTAGAGACACCTCTTAAAAATCATAAAAAGGTGGAGGAAGAGGTAAATGAATATAACCCTAGAAGAAGAACCATTCTTCTTCTTTGTTTCTCTCACCAAGATATTTGGACTTGTGTTTTCTTAAAACCACATGCCCAATGCCTTTCTCTCCCAAGTTTTTCTACTCCCCAATAGCCCTCTCTTAGATATGGAATCCCCTCCAAATTTCTAGCTGTATACCACCTCAATATTATTGCACAAAACTCCTCTATTTTTCATGAAAATTCCAAAAAAAATCTGGGTGGGTTGGCAGCACAATAGGAAGAGTTTTGATTTCATAAAACTCTATCTCATAGAATTTGAAATCAAACAAATTCCTACTTTAACTTGGTCCTTAACTAATTTCCATGTAAGAGAGTAGCAAGGGGTGCAAGGTGGCATGCATTGGGACTATTGGGGCATCAAGGATTCCATGCACAAACCAAAGAAGAGGAGTTAAGAGGTAGTGGGGACTTGTGTGGTGCAAGGAAAGAAGTCCTAGTCACACTAGGTCTTCTAATTTGACTTGGTCTAACTTGATCTTTGAACTAAATTAAATTAGAATTAATTCAATCCAATTAGAATAGGTCTTAGTTGAACTAAGAGCCTAATTAAATCAGATAAAATTAGATTTAATTCTAATTTAATTTTTAATCAAATTATAGATTGGGTTCATATAAGTCCTAATTGAACTAAGACTTGTTCTTTCTTGCAATTGGCTCATCCAATAAATCAATTGGACTTGATCCAATCAAGCCCAAACAAAATTTAATTAAATTATATTTAATTAAACTTAATCTCATCCCTTTAGCTTAATCAAATTAAATCAATTAGTAATTCAATTGCTAATCAATTTTCTTACAATACTTGCACTAGGTAAAACATCAATCGTATTGAATGTTTAACCCTAGAACGACTCTTAATCATCGATCAACCATCTGATTAGATTGAGATCTCTTATGTGTGTGACCCCATAGGTTGAAACCTAACCTAGTAGCATAGGAATAAATTTTTATACCAATCAAAGTGACCATCTAGCAATGATATTCGATGGCCGGATAGGTCAAATTTGTAAAGCAACACTCTTAGACCCCATGTGGACATGATTTTCGTATAATTCATCTTCTTGACCTTAATGCTCATAGGATGACTCAAAGTTTAACTATCAACTCTGATTCGATCATGCATATTATATTTCAAAATACCAAATCCATCTCATGAATTATCCTGACCAAGATTTTGCTAAATTGAAATATAGTGATGCATTTTCTCCAAATTCTTGGAGTGGTCAATCCAATCTTGATTGCTCACTGACTTCACAAGTACTTGACTATGCCCAAAAAATTTTCATCACTGAATTAGAAATTTTGATAGTCCAGACCAAAGCACAGTGAGTTGCTTGCAAGCTACCGTGGTGATCTCGGATCTAAGGGATACTTATATCCATATCCCATCAGAGCAATTTTTGATAGCAGAATGCTCAAGAATTGATCATGTTCAATGATGATGTACCCTTACATCTCACTTGTATGTCATACCAGTGTCTCCATACTTCTTGGTTAAGAGGACAACCAACCTATATGGCATACAATGATTTATACTCGATAAATATTGTCATCCTAATTAACAACATATCATTTGATTGTGAACAGTTTAAGAATTAATCAATAAATCATCTTTTTATCAAAACTACATAGTCTGAAGGACTTTATCACAATAGAAGGAGTTCATTAGATGATGTAGATTTTATGATGAAAAAGATAGAAAAATATTTTATTCAATAATAAATTATTTACAAGTACTAGATAGCACAACCATCAACAGACTGACGATTGACTTTAGGACATAATTTTTAAAAACTCTCACTTATCCAAAAGCCACTTGGTACAGTGTCTAATACCCATCTTTAACTTATGGTTGTCGAACTCCTTTACCATCAAGGCTTTAGTGAAGAGGTTGGTCAGGTTTTTCTTTCCATAGATCTTTTGAAGGTCGACATCACCTTGATCTACGATCTTCTAGATTAGATCGATCTTCTCTATTTAAATTTTGAACTTAGAACAACCACAACAAGAACCAACATCTTTTATTTTAGAACAAGAAATGAATTAAGAAAGATTTTCTAGGTGTCACCTCTCTAAAAAGCCAACACACCTCTCTCTCTCTCTCTTCTAATTATATGGCACAACCCAAGGAAGCCACCTATTAAGTTATTTCCAAAAGAATCCATTTAAAAACCTCTTTTAGAACCTCATGGCCAACATTGCTTTTCTATTCCCACTAATCGAGTTGGCTCAGCCCCAAATCTGGCTGATTCAAGGGTCAGTTGGGTCAGCTCAATTCCAAATCGGACTAGCTCTCTTAGGAAGATAGTACACTTATTTCTTTTGCTTGAGACTCTAGTCAACTCGATTCCAATTCTGGTTAGCTTGGATACTTCTGCTCTTCAAAATTTTACCTCTGACCATAGTACTTGTTTAATACTCTTCTTATTTACATTAAGTTAATGTCCTCATTTATTTTACTCTTCATTAACTTTAAAATATAAATATAAATAAGAAAATATCCCCAATTTGGATTCAATAAAAATATTAAGAAAATTAAAATCCTCAAGAATCAGATACCAAAACTTTGGTTCTAGTTTAAAATTTTCAAAATCCAAAACTTTTAAAATTTTCTTTCTTCAGAATGAATAGGTTAAAGGGTCTCAAAATATATTAAAAATTATTTTATAACTTACCAACACCTAAGGATCATTTATCACTAATTTTGATCTCAAAAAAATATATATTTTATGTAGTTCTCCAAATAGGTGCTACTTTTAGACTTAGAAAACTTTCAGAACTCACAATGGTAGATTGTCATAATTTGCGCTCAAAACTATTTCATGCTCAAAAATTACCATAATTAAGCTCCAGCGTTACTATTTTAATTCCCTTTTTCTAATCATTTTTTTAAATCAAAAAATTAAATTTTTAATGCTTCATCACTATTACTTAATATATGCTCATATACTCAAGCATATGATACATAAATTGCTATACCACACATACTTGAATAAAAATCTTTTAATTCACCATTTTGCTGGTCTTGGATGTTACAATCCATAGAGACCAGATGATTTGTGTGGCTGCATCGTGATGCATGGAGTCTTTTCTAGATTTTTAGATTGTGGAGATCATCTATCCATGCTCATGTATCGTATTCTGAACATGAGTAATAAATTTGATTTATTGATCATTGTATTTATTTTCTTATAAATATATAATATGTCTCGATACTAGTATAGGGTTTTATGATTAGATCATGGCATGCATACATTATTAGATTAATCCAGTATATTCCACTACATTTTATTCAAAAAAATTTTGAAATGCATGTCGAGAACCCAACATATTTTCCTTCAGTGGTATCAAAGCACTAGGTCATGTGACATGCTATATATATTTATTAGAAATTTGAATACCTACATATTTGATTTGTTTTAATCTAAATAGCAAGTATTTGGATTGGATTAGTTCCCATGGCTATTTGGTCATAGGAGAAAATTAGGGTTTAAAGATCCTCTCCTATTCAATAGGGTTCTCCTATGATGGTATGGGTGCCGCTGTGATTATATCCCATAAAAATAAAAAGTTAAAGAAATATTTGAAATGGTTTTAATTTAAAAATTAAACATGAAAATATTTAGATTAGATCTAAAAATTGATTCATGGTTTAATTTTTATTCTGCTTTATTTTTTGTTTGAAATTTGCAAAAGATTGCTATTTATGAAATGAGCCAATTCATTTTTGAAATGAGTCCACCCATTTAATAAATAAAAATAAAAATTATAAAAATATTTTATAAATTTAAAAATAATTTTAAAACACCAAACCCCAACCCATCAGCCCAAAAGCTTAATTAAAAGTTAAGGGTTGTCTAGTAAGATCTAGAATTATGAATTAAAGATCCTAAGATAAATGCATAAACTATGGGTTAATGGGTTTGATAGATTAGATCCATTAATTGGGTTAGACCTAAGGTTAGATGAAAAAATAAATTTAACAAGTTTAACTGATAAAATCTAAGTAAATGTTGATTTAGATTAAGTCAAGGACACTCTAGATTCAACTATAATAGTTGTACTTGGTCAAGTCTATGTCTTCAACAAGAACCATATGGACTTGATTCATGGCTAAGCAGTTGAGCCCAAAATTATTAGGTGTATCAAATTAAATCTAATTAACCAGTTGGTGTTTAAGATAAGTTTGGCAGTCTAGACTAGTGGTTTTTAATTGGAAGCTATTTGCACTGATTTGATCTTTGATAAGTTAATGGCATATCCCTTCCACTGATCTCACTTATCTGGCCAACATGGTCGATCAGGTTTTGATTAGATCACTTGGTGATTCTAACTGACCCATGTCAATTAGGAATCAGTTTGACTGATTTCAATCAGTAAGACTAAATTAGGTGCCCATGGACCAAAATTGATCCTAGTCCTCATAGATGACTTATTGAAGTCAGTAGAAGGATTTGACTTGGTGAAGTCAGTGATAGTAAATTAGTCCATGTCTTCTCTATCCTTAAATCACATGTAACCTAAATTCTCTAAATTATTAGATCCTTAAAAATGATAAAGTTATGGGGATAACTGAGTCATAGCCTTCGATTGAGGTGGATCATAATCGGTCCAATTTTCTAGGTGAACATTGCAGGTGCTTGATATGTAGTATTCATTTGAATATTAGAATTACTATCAATCATATGATGATTAGGTCACAGTCTTTGAACGGTGATCAGGTTGGCCAGAGCTTTCCTCGGGCCTAGTTATCATTCATTTGATGCACTGAACTAAATCATGTTAATGCTTGGACCTAACCAAAACTTTTAATAGAGGCACCTTACGCTTGCTGAAGAGGAGCCTGGGGCAAAAGTAAATACTAAAAATTATTTGGAGAAATAATTATTTATGAACCTACCTATAGATGCATATGGGTTGGCCAGAGCTTTCCTCGAGTCCAGTTGTAGTCTATGTGAAATCTAGTACCTACTAAGTATTAGATGTGTACCTTAAAAGCCAGATTGGCCAACACTTATAAATACTTTCTAAGAACATTTTTATTATTTTAACTTATAATTAATAAAAAGATTATTTTCATTCATCATATTTGTGTATTAAGTATCTATGATACATCCATTGGATTAATTAGTATGATAACACATATTCTCAAGAGTTAAGAATTTAAGATATGTGTTATCATAATTAACTCATAAACTACTTCTGATCGTAGGATCATCATAAGAATGATGATCAATCCGAAAGATGGGTGTACCATCATTTTATTAGGATAGATAAGTCTTGAATCTATGGTGTAAAGATACCAGAGCAAAAGTATAGATACTTCTTAAGAATAAGGGCACTGAGCGTGACCACATTGAGCAGTCATAATGGAGTCTACCTTCTTGTAGATGATTTACTTGATCCTGTAGTTATGTATTTGATTTTTTGATCTGAGGTGCATCAATAGATCACCTTGAGGGTGTTATAGTTTGACTACACCATAACTAGGTCTCCTAGCTATTTGAAACCTTGAGCTGTATGTTGGCTAGAGCATGTTTATTGTAGGAACTAGATCACACTAAGATGTGATCTATCAACCTCGGTAAATGAGGAGTAGTCCTATAATGATCATGAGATCGAGTCCTAAAGTCCATAGTCATGATAGTATGAAATAATAGAAAGAAGTTTCTATTAGTATTTCAAATTGGACTCGAATCAAATGATTTAATTATATGATAGGTGTTAGGTCTGACGAGTTCATCTTGATGCAGATCCAATTAGGGCTCGTAATAGAAGAATCCAATCACATAGTTGGCTGCACAGAGACGTTCATTTTCGATTTTGATGGGTTGCCGCCACATACTATTAGGTATCATTGATAGATTTTGGGATCAATCAGAGTTATCTTGATGATCGATGATTCTAATTAGGTGAATTAGAAAGAGTTCTGGTCTATCGAAAGGTGTTTCAATGATGTCGATGATGGAGATCATGATATGTCCCATTACCATAAAGAATTGAACCTAACTGGATCACATAAACAAGTGTTTGGATTTGGATGTCATCAATTGGGCTATCATAGTTTGATTGATTTGGATTGGATCCAATTAGGTTCAAAGAAATTATGCTAGCACACAATTAGATGTAACTTTCTCCTTCTATGAACTTTCTGATTGGTCTGAACTCAATCAAATTTGATTTAGGTTGTCTAGAAATCCTGTATGGCTTTATCCTAGTTTGGCTAGATCTTGCCTTGGTGAGATCAGGGCTTGTCTTGGTCTCATATGATGAGGACCAGGACAAGACCACATTTGTCCCGATCTTTGCAGGAAAGAAAGGAAGAGGCATGCGCCCCCTATATTTTCTCTTAGGGCACATGCACCTAGATGTTTTTTCATGGAGATTTAAGGGTGCACGCCTCTCCTAGCATACACCCCTATTGGATAAGATGAGGGAGTTAAGGAGGTTGCCCATTCAAATGATTATGAATGGGTCAAATAGTTCAAACTTGGAGAGGATTTTTTTTTACGCCAACTCCACATTATCCAGATAATGTGGCACCCCTTTTAATCTAATTTTGTGCAACAAAATGTGATGAAAAATTAGTATGGGGTGTTGGGTATTGAGGAGAGTCCTTCTGCTTTAAGCAAATTGACCTGGTCAATTGCTTAAAGCCTTAGGACACTATGGTACCTTGTTTAGTCTATAAATAGGGACCTAGGCCAAAGAGTTTGGCCATTCTATTCTCAACACCCAGGCTCTATCTCTCTTCCACACCTCCTTTCCATCCTCTCCTCCCTCATCTCCATGCCTAAGGGTTAGGCAAATTAGGTCTATGAGAGTCGAAGTGCTGCTGTTGCAAGACCGCGTCAACTAGTTTCCAATCATGTGTTGATCGGATCTGCTCGAGATCGGATTAAAGGCATGAAGAGAAGTTCCAGGATCTGATTTTTTGAGATCAGATCTAGAAGAAGAAGACTTTCAGATTAGATCCAAGTGGATGCTACTAGAGGTTGAACACGTGCATGACTTTAGTCAGAACTTCAGACAGCTTCCAGATCATCACTGCAAGTGAACAATTCACTTGCAATAGGTGGTATTAGATACCAGGTTTCATATTTTTATTTCAGATCTATCTGTTAGATGTATGCCCTAGAAGCCAGATTGGCTGACACTTATAAAATACTTTCTAGGAATATTTTTATAATTTTGAATCAAAAATTAATAATAGAATTATTTTCTATCATATTGTATATTTAGAGTACCTATGATACATCCATTAAGTTAATGAGCATAATAACACATATTCTCAAGAGTTGAGAATTTAAGGTAAGTGTTATCATAATTAACTCATAAATTGCTCTCGATTTAGGATTATCAAAAGGATGGTGATTGATCCGAAAGATTAGCATACCATCACTTTCCTAGAAAAGATGAGTCTTGAGTTTATGATGTGGAGACACCAGAGTGAGAATATAGGTACTTATCAAGAATAAGGGCATTAAGCATGACCACCTTGAGCAGTCATAAGGAAGCCAACCTTTACATCGATGACTAGCTCGATGCTATAGTTGTGTATCTAGTTCTTTGACCGAAGGTGCATTGACAATTCACCTTGAGTGCATTATAGTTTGACTACACCAAAACTCTATCTCCTAGCCATTTAGAATCCTGAGGTGTATGTGGGCTATAGCATGTTCATTGCAGGAATTGGATTGCACCAATAGAGAATCTATCAACCTCGGTAGAGGAGGAGCAGTCCTATGATGATCATGAGATCGAGTCCTTAAGCCTATGGCTATGGTGGTGTGAAATAATAGAAAGAGATTTTGATTAGAGTTTCACATCAGACTCGAATCAAATGATTTATTCATATGATAGGTGTAGGGTTTGATGAGTTTATCTTGACCTAGATCTTGTCGGAGCTCATGATAGAAGAACCTAATCATACAGGTAGTTGCACCATGAGGTTTGCTTTTGGTTTGATGGGTTGCCACCATATACTGCTATGTTTCACTCATAGATTTTGGGATCAATTAGAATTATCGTGATGATCGATGATTCTAATTGGATGAATCAAAAGAGTTCTAGTCCATCTAAAGATATTTTGATAATATTGATGATGGAGATTGTGACATATTCCATTATCATATAGAATTGAACCTAACTAGATCATATAGATAAGGGTTTGGATTTGGATGTCATCAATTAGGCTAACTAAGTCTGATTGATTTGGATTAGATCCAATCAGGTTCAAGTAAATCATGCTAGCACATGATTGAACTTGACATTCTCCTTTTCTCATCTTTCTAGTTCATCTCGATTGAGTCAAATTGGATTTGGCTCATCCAAAAATCCTGTATGAGTTTATCCTAGTCTGACTGGAGCTTATCCTTATCAGATCAAGGCTTATCCTGACCAGTTCAGGGCTTGTCTTAATCCCATCAGATGGGAACAAGACAAGGGTCAGTATTGACCCATCTTTGTATGAATTGAAGGAGAGGGGCGTGCGCCCCATAGAGAATTTCTAGCGGCATGCACCCCAAATGGATTTCATGATGGAGAGAAGGGAATACACCCCACCTAGCATGTGCCCATGTAGATATGGTGGAGATGCCCAATTCAAAAAAGGTTTGAATGGGTCAAGGAGTTTTGATGAGATCAAAATCTTTGAAGATAAAAGCCCTATGCCAACTTGGTTTTATCCAAACTATATGGCACCATTTCTCATGAAATTTTTTGCAACAAAATTAAATGAAAATTTAGATTTGGCATGGAGAAATTTACTGAGTCCTTCTGCGTTAAGTAAAGTGTTTGCTTAAGGCTCTAGGACTCTAGGGGTTTCAATTGGTCTATTTAAAGACTCTATGCCCTAGGGTTTCATTAATCCCAGTGTTCCCATGCCACCACCCTATCTCTCCATCTATCTCCATGCCTCCCTCCCTAATTCTCCTTTTGTTCTCCATGCCCAAGGTGTTGGGCAAAATCAGCTTCAAAGTTTGAAGGCTACTACTGCAAAGAACAAGTGGAGACAATGCTGTTCATGAGACGGACGCATTGCTGTCGAAGATCAGATCTGAGGCACCATAGTTTAATTTCATATCTGAATTTTTGACATCAAATCTAGAAGGACGAGACCTTCCGATCCAACTTGAGTGGACTTTGGTAAAGGCCAGGTGCATGCACCGCTAGCATTGGAACCTCAAAGCTTCATCAGATCATCACTATGGGTAAACCGTTTACCCGATTAGGTAACATGAGATGTTATTGATTTTATTTTAATTTTTAATTTTATAATCAAATAAATATAATTAGATCTAAGAACTCTCAAATCTGGTTGGATGATTAGAAAAAATTGTTAAAAATTTTGCTTTAGATCTGATCCTATCATATCGATCCTGCAGCCAAGGAATAGAGATTCCTTCAACTGATATCAAAGCCGCATTTGCAGTTCTCTAGATCTATTTTGATTTGATCTTTTTTTCTCTGATCTAATCATTTATATTTTAAATATTATATGAGATGTAATCAAATCTAAAATCAGTAAATGCATTTAAAATTTTTATATATGTGATATATGCAATGCATGTCTAGACTAGGTCTATAGTTCTATGCCATGTATAGTCTAGATCTAAAATTTTTATAATATGATCATTTAAATTTTTATTTTTAGCTATTACATGAGATGTAATCAGATATAAAACATAAGTTTATATATTTAAATTTTATACACAAGATGTATGCAAAGCATGTGTAGATTAGATCTTAAATTATATTAAAGTTATATGTATTAGATCTAATTATTTTTGTAATGTAACCTATATTTCTGATTAAAGCATTTTCCTTGGCCATCCAGTCATAAGAGTAAGAAGGTTTAAAAGGATTTCCCTTCTCATTCGATGGAGTGCTCTTATGGCATGTAGGGGTGCTACACATTTATCCTTAATTAGAAATAAAAAATTTACTTTTCTGCAAAATCCTAGATCCAAAAACTCTAGGATCTTTGCATGCTTTGATCTTTGCCCTTAATTAAGTTTATGAAATTAATTAGGTCTAAAAGTTATGAATTATCAGGTCTAAGATATTTTCATAAAACATGGGTTTGGGTGTGGGTAGCTTCATTAGGTCTAGCGGTTGATCAAACCGAATCAAGAGTTGGTTAGGTGGGATCAAGAGTGCTTAGAATTCACCAGCCCATTAGATATAAGTCTTGGTCATGGTTGACTCACAGTCATATATGGTCAACCACATTATGACCTAATTTGACTCCATGGTTGGAGCCAAGATTGTAGACTAACCCAATCAGTTTTGGTCAGACTAGTAAGCATCTAAGGTAAGTGTTGGTGTGGAAATCCATGAGGACGTCGGAGCTAGCTGGAGTGGAGAAGATGAGACTGCCTAAGAGACCTGCAAAACAAAATCCTAACCGAAGGTTGGTGGCTCCAGCAAGATCCTCCAATGCTCAAGTCAGTTTTTTGGCCAACTAGAATGAAGTGCTCAAAAAAATAGAGAAGCAGAGTGACAAAAAAGGGAAGAAAGTTTTGAAAAAACATATCTGAAAAGTCTCTTTTATAGACAGAGCATATAACAAACTGATAATGACAGTCATAACCATCTGGTAGTGGGCCGCTCAGGCCACTTGGAGTTTGTTATGGAGGATGATTTGTTGTTTGTCATGAGTCCTTGGCGATGAAAATCCCTTTGTTAGAGTTAAGATATAGGTTGGAGACTTTTGTGTACATTGTAGACTTATAATCGGCTGAGGCTCATTGGGGGCAATATCTGGTGGTTTTAAGAAGTTTGAAAGCTTCCTGAGCCGTGCATAAGTAGGTGCCCCCTAAATGAAGATATGAAGTTCTGCACTCCATCCTTTGTGGAACGGTTGTTATGTGTCAGTGATTTTGACGAGGTTCCTTTGGATGGTTCCCACTGATAGGTGTGGTAGGAATTAAGTAGGTCTGCAACTAGAGGAGTTCATTCGAAAGGAGCATGACTGAAGGAGTTCATCACTAATCTAGGTTTGGAGGGTTGAATTTTAATCCTATCATTCATTCTAAGTTAAGAAGCAAGGTTAATCGAATAATAGTTCTCATTTACTATCCAAGGTCATCTGACCGAATTTTGATGTGCCTTCTGTAAACTCCATGGTACAGACTTGTTGTTGAGAGGATCGATGAGTTACTTCCACAAGAGGGGCAGTGGCTAAGGACTTCGATGGAGGTTATTTTACCCCCAACACGTATCTCCCTACTCCCGAGTTCAAATTTTGAATGAAGTATAGAAAAGTTGACATAGTTAAAGTCCTTTTTCAACCCCCCATTCTTTGGGAGCGAGATCACTTAGCTTTTTTGGATTGGCATCGAAGTTTCTTAATGCATGAATGACCCAAAAAGACACATCCCCTTTTGAAAACTCATTTAGTGTGGAGCTTTATGTATGGTGTGATAAATGCCTTATCTGGCGTCAAAGATGGGCACAACGAGTGAGACACGCGGCAGGCCAAAACTGGTGAAGGAGGATCTATAATCATAACTGCCTTAAGCTCCTTAGGATATTTAAGCTCGCCTTCTTCCTCCGAGGCTTCAATTTGCCTATGTTTGTTTCTATCTTCCTCCTATTTCCATCTTCTTCCCACTTAAGAGTTTTGGCTTCTTCAACTACTTTCTCTAGTCCTAGGTGCTTCTCTAATCGACTTCTATCATGCCCATTTCCTCCTTGCTCCTTTCGATCAACTTAGGTTAGTTCCACAACCTTCTCTTTGATCATTTTTATGTCTTTTGCATTTTGTCCTTTTTGTTTCTTCAAAGAGATTTTGCGCCTTATTTTTCTTACTTTTCGGGGGTTTTCCCAAGTTTAGTTTGATTCATATGTCTATCGACGAATCTTGATCGACTTGTTCTGGGAGTTCAGCTTATCCAACCTTGATGGATTCCAGTCCTAAGAAAATCGAGCCCATAGAAGCACCTCATCCACCCATCATTCCTAATACCATCCGTTGCACACTTCATCATGAAGACCTTTCTCTAATAAAGATTTTATATGGGATCCCTTCCGAATATGAACTTGAATTTCTTGGACCTCGCAACCGAGCTTGCTCCCCCATGCAGGTCACTTCTGCTTGCATGTAGAAGCTCTTCATGCTGGACTAAGACTTCCCCTCCCTCCTTTTTCTTAGATATGTATGTCCTAGAAGCCAGAATTGGCTGACACTTGTGAAGGGAAAATCCTAATTTTTCAATTTAGGTTCATTCAGATCTGATTAGATCAAGAGAG
Source organism: Cocos nucifera (assembly GCA_006176705.1). NCBI lineage: Eukaryota > Viridiplantae > Streptophyta > Magnoliopsida > Arecales > Arecaceae > Cocos > Cocos nucifera. The sequence goes on along the minus strand of QRFJ01005023.1, from coordinate 189,517 downwards.
ATATTTCAAAAATTTTTCTTATGAATCTGGATCAGATCTGAGATGTTTCAAATCTAATTTTATAGATCTAATAAATAAAAATAAAAATAAAATAATTTGATTTAATTTATACCTTGATGTTGGGCAATCAGATTATCCTTTGATGATCCTGTTGTTTGCGTGAGGTTCTAGATCTAGCCATGCAAGCACCTGGCCTCTATCGATATCCATTTGGACTGGATCCAGAGATCTTCTCCTTCTTTATCACCTCTCCAAATATCAGATTTAGATCTGATTTGGAGGATCTTCAAAATTCCTTTCAAAGATCTGCAGTCATCTCTGTAGCAGTGCAGCCTTCTTCCATTCTCATGACCTTTCTCTTGCCTAGATCGCACCAAACTGAAGCCCAAAATTTCTTGGGCATGGAGAGGAGAGAGAGGACTAGAAGTTGGCTTGGAGGAGGAAGGGGGGCAGTCTTAAGGCATGGGCTAAGAGAGAACTCTATAAAAGTTAGGTGCAGATAGGGTTTATATAGATCCTGCTGCGCCATGCAGTGCCACATCATCCCGATCAATCACGTTGCTTCATGCAATCAGATCTAAATCTGATTGGTGGGATGACATCACTTGATCCAATCAGATGAGAGCTCCCTCAATTCATCCTTAGATGGTACCTAAGACTGATCAAAGTCTATTCCTAGGTGCCACCTAAGTGAAATCCAAGAAGCAACCTGGAGTCCCATCCATATGGGACTCTAGGCGTCCCTATCCATGGGTGCACGCCTCCTTAGGCATGCACCCCATCCTTTCCAATTACTAGCAAGGGGACAAGCCCCTATCTACTCTCCTATAGGTGCATGACACATAGGCAGATGTCTAAGTATCAAAGGTCAATGTTTGACCAAAGTCAAAGACAAGAATTAGCAGGTGACGAAAAATGGTAGGTGTTATCTCAAATTTATTTCATAAATTAAGACAATCTTTTTCTGACCTAGACAAGCTACAGTCAAACCAAGTAAAGATACTTGAGTAAGCACAAACATATTTGGCTCAGTCGAGATAACTTTTAATGATAGTAGAAGGAGAACGTTAGGCTTAATCATGTGCTAGCACAATTTTCTTGAACCTAATTGAATCTTATTCAAATCTATTAAACTAGATTAGTCAAATTGATGATATCCAGATCTAAATCCTTATTTGTGTAACCCAGTTAGTTTCAATTCTATATGGTAATGGGATATGTCATGATCTCTATCATCGACATCATTGAAACTCCTTTCGATGGATCAGAACTCTTTTGATTCAGACAATTAGAATGATCGATCATCTAAATCATTCTAATTGCTCCCAAAATCCACCAGTGACACTTAGCAGTATATGGTGTTAATCCATCAAAACTAAAAATGAACCTCTCGATGTAGCTACCTATGTGATTAAGTTCTTCTATCTTGAGCCTCGATCAGATTAGGGTTAAGATGAACTCGTCAAACCCTAATTTCTATCATATGATTTAACCATTCGATTCAAGTCCGATGTGAAAATCTTAATAGAAATTCTTTCTATTACTTCTCCTTGCCATGGCCATGGGCTTATAGACTTGATTCTCATGATCCTCATAGAGCTGCTCCTCATCCACCGAGGTAGATAGATTTTCTCTTGGTGCAATTCAGTTCCTACAATGAATATGCTATAGCCAACATACACCACAAAATTTTGAATGGCTAGAAGATCGAGTCATGGTGTAGTCAAACTATAAAACCCTCAAGGTGAACTGTTGATGCACCTCAGGTCAAAGAACCAGACACACCACTGTAGCTTCGAGTCAGTCATCGACGAGAAGGTAGATTTTCTTATGACTGCTCGAGGTGGTCATGCTCAGTGCCCTCATTCTCTAACGAGTACCTGTACACTCGCTCCGATATCTCTACACTATAGACTCAAGACTCATCTACTATAAAAAAGTGATTGTACACTAACCTTCCGAATTAATCACCATCCTCATGATGATCCTACGATCAGGAACATTTTATGAGTTAATAACAAAAATTCATGTCCAAATTTTCAACTCTTGAAAATATGAATTATAATTATCATTAGCTCAAGGGATGTATCACAGACACTAAATACATATTTATGATAGAAAATAATCCATTTTATTATTTATAGTCAAAATTATAATTTTGCCCCTAGAAGTGTATTACAAGTGTCAGTCAATTCTGGGTTCAAGGGCACACATATCTAACAACTTGTTATACACTTCCAAGGGCAAAATTATAATTTTGACTATAAATAATAAAATAGATTATTTTCTATCATAATGTGTATTTAGTGTCTGCGATACATCCCTTGAGTTAATGGCAATAATAGTTCTTATTTTCAAAAGTTAAAAATTTAAGACATGAATTTTTATTATTAACTCATAAAATGCTTCTGACCATAGGATCATCATGAGGATGATGATTGATCCATAAGGTTGGTGTACAATCATTTTTTTATAGTAGATGAGTCTTGAGTCTATGGTGTAGAGACACCAAAGCGAGAGTACAGATACTCGTTAGAGAACGAGGGCACTAGCATGACCACTTCGAGTAGTCATTAGAAAGTCTATGTTCTCATCGATGATTAGCTTGAAGCTGCAGTTGTGTGTCTGGTTCTTTGACCTAAGGCACATCGATAGTTCATCTTGAGGGTGTTATAGTTTGAGTACACCATGACTCGATCTCCTAGCCATTCGAAACCCTGAGGTGTATGTTGGCTATATAATGTTCATTATAGGAATTGGATTGCACCAATAAAAAATCTATCTACCTCGGTAGATGAGGAGTAGCCCTATGATGATCATGAGAATCAAGTCCATAAACCCATGGCCATGGCAGAGTGAAATAATAGAAAGAGTTTTTATTAAGGTTTTCACATTGGACTTGAATCGAATGATTAATCATATGATGGATATTAGGGTTTGATGAGATTATCTTAATCCTAATCCAGTCGAAGCTCAAGATAGAAGAACTTAATCACATAGGTAACTATACCAAGAGGTTCATTTTCAATTCTGATGAGTTGCCACCATATACTGCTAGGTGTCACTGATAGATTTTGAGAGCTATTAAAATGATTTAGATAATCAATCATACTAGTTGTCTGAATCAAAAAAGTTCTGATCTATTGGAAGGTGTTTCGATGATGTCGATGATAGACATCGTGACATATCACATTACCATATGAAAATAAATCTAACTGGATCACACAAACAAGTATTTCAATCTGACTATCATCAATTAGACTAAACCAGTTTAATTGATTTGAATTAGATTCAATTATTTCAAGAAAATCGTGCTAGCATATGATTGAGCCTAATATTCTCCTTTAATTATCATTAAAGTTTCTCTCGATTGTGCCAAATATGTTTTGGCTCACTCAGGTACCTTTACCTGGTTTGACTGGAGCTTGTCTAGGTAGAAAAAGGGTTGTCTTAATTTGTGAGATAAATTTGAGACAATACCTGCCATTTTTCATCACCTGCTAAATTCTATTTCGGACATTTGGTCAAACATTGACCGTTGACACCTAGACATCTGCCCATGTGTCATGCACCCATAGGAGAAAATTTTTGTACCAGTCCATCTACTAAAAGGTAGATGGATAAGGGTTGCATGCCTAGGGAGGCATGCGCCCATGGATAAAGCATCTGGAGTCCCATATAGATGGGACTCCAGTTACTTCAGGGTTTCTACCTAGGTGGCGCTAAAGACTTATCTTTGATCAGTCTTGGCACCATTTAAGGATGATTTAGAGGGTATCTCATCTGATTGGATTAGATGATGCCATCCCACCAATCAGATTTAGATCTGATTGCACAAAAGACTATGATTGGTTGGGATGATGTGGCACTGCATGATGCAATAGGGTCTATAAAAATCCTGTCTGTGCCAAGATTAAAAAAGCTTGACCCATTGCCCATGCCATAAGGCTGACCCTCTCCCTCCTCTATGCCATCTTCAGGTCTTCTCTCTCCTACACATGCCCAAAAATTTTTGGGCTTTAGTTTGGTGCGATCCAAGCAAGAGAAAGGCAATAGGAAAAGAAAGAAAGCAGCACTGCTGCAAGAGACAACTCACATCTTCGAAAGAAGTTTTGAAGATCTTCAAAATTAGATCCAGATCTAATTTTTGGAGAGATGATAAAGAAGAAAAGATCTCCAGATCCTATCCGAGTGGATATCGATAGAGGCCAAGCACGTGTGTGGCCAGATCCAGAATCTCAGGCAGACATCAAGATCATCATCGGATAATCAGATTACTCTCAATAAGATAAATTAAATTAGATTTAATTTATTTTTTATTTTATTTTATTTTCTTTTATTAGATCAGTAATATTAGATCTAGAAAGTCTCAGATCTGATCTAGATTCAAGAGAAAAATTTTTAAAATATTTTTCTTGATCCAAATAGATCTGAACGAACCTGATCCAAAAAACTAGATTTTTCCTTCAACTGGTATTAGAGCAAGGTTCCATTTTTATTAGATGTAATTTTAATTTGTTTTAATCTAATAATTAGATGATTTTAGATGTTACATGAGATGTGATTAGATCTAAAATCAAAAAAATTAAAAATTAAATAATTTAGATCTATGTTGTACAAGATGCATGACTAGTTGTAGAATAGAATTGTTCTATGTATAGTCTAGCATGATCATAATTTAATTTGATTAGTTATAATTTTTAGATCTATTTATTTATTTTTTTTTGTATTATAAATATTATAATAAGATCTAAAAAATAAAAAATAAAGTTATTTAATTTTTGTTCATATGAGATATGATGAATGCATGTCTAGACTAGTTGTAGAATAATTCTACATAATTATCTAGAATAGATTTTAATTTGATATGATCAATTTAAATTTAATTTTTTAGATGATTATGAGATAATTTAGATCTAAAGACATGCATGATATGATACATGAAGATGTATGCAAAACATGTTTATAGTTAGATCAATTTTTATATATGAGATATATGATGCAGATCTAACTAATTATGTAGTTTTCATATTTTTGATTAAGGCATTCTCTTTGGCTGTCTAGTCATAAGAACAAAGTAGGACTTAAATGTCCTCTCCTTCCATTCGATGGGATGTTCTTATGATGTATAGGGGTGCTGTGCATTCGTTCTTAATCAGAAATCTAAAACTTATTTTCTGCAAAATCCTAGATCCTAAAACCCTAGAATTTTATTTACATATTTTGTTTGTGAACCCTAAACTTAGCTAAGAATTAAGATTATGAAATATGTTAAGTCTAAAAATTAAGAATTTTTAGATTTAAGATATATTCATAAAATTAGGTTCGGACTTGGGTAGCTCAATTAGGTCTAGCGATTTATCAAATCGAATCAAGAGTTGGTTAGATGGGATTAAGAGTGCTTAAATTGACCAGCCTAATAGAATTAAGTCTGGATTAAGATCGAATCACATGAGTGATCGATCAAGCTAAGACCTAATTAGGCTCAGTGGTTAGAGTTTGGATTGTAGGCTAACCTAATTGGTTCTGGCTCAATAATTTGGTGTCTAAAGTAAGTCTAGCAGATATGATCAACTAATTTTTAATTGGGAGCTACTCGACTTGAATGCATGCTTGTCGAGTTAATGACATATCCCTTCCATCAATCTCACTTACCTAGCCATATTTATCGATCCAATCCTGATCTAAGGTGGTTAACAATCCTAGCTAACCCCTGCCACTAGGTTAGTCATAATTGTTATGGCTATTGTAAGTCAAGCTTAAAGAGACCTAAATCAAATCTTCCTAAGAAATGATTAAGTCTAAGGTCTTCCACCATTGTAGATATGCGGGCCCTTCCTGGAATTGATTGTTCTTGATAGGTTACAGTGGTTCAGTTGCATTAGAAAGACGTAACCATATCTATTAAGCATTAGATGCTATGGGCTGGAGAATGGATTGGGCTCAATATTCTGGATATGGTGAGAGATCCAATTAGGAATCCAATTTATGCAAATGGTGAGTCTGACTTAACTAAGAAGTGGATCAATATTCTGGACATGGTGAGATTCATGAATTAGAGATCAAGTTTGGGTGCACCATGATTAGAAAATTATTGGATAAGAGTTATCCACTCGTTGACTAATCCATCACCAATAACTATTAGGTGAGGTGATGAGTCAGTTTGTGGGACTGCACCATCCATTAGAAATATATAATCATGGAGATTTTTACATCGCTACAGAGAGAGTGCAGGGATCCAAGAAAATAGTGGGAGCTAATTTATTTAAAAATTAAACTCATAAATAAATTGGTCAAGTGTTAATTACAATATCTAACTAGAAACTTTGACTATCTATAGAAAAAATCAAAATGTCTACATCTAATCCACTAGCACGTATCCTGGACACCCATAGACTGATCGGATCCAATTACAAGGATTGGCTTCAAAACATCAAAATCATTTTGGGTTTCGAGAAGTTAGCTCATGTATTGGATCAGGATCCTCCCACCTTATGAGCTCATCCATCTACTGAACAGAGAGCGTCTCTTGATAAGCAGACAGACGAAGATAACAAGACCATATACTACATGTTGGGCTCGATGTCTAATGAGCTTCAATGCCAACATGAAGATATCAAGACTGTCCGCCAAATGTTTGCTCACCTGTAAGAGATGTTTGGTGAATAGAGTTGTGCAGCCAAATATCAGATCACTAAATAACTATTCAAGGCTAAAATAAATGATGGACAGTCAATCCAAGATCATTGTCTGATGATGATCAAGAACTTGGAAGAGCTTGAGAAGCTCGGAGTGAAGTTGGACCTAGATCTGTAGAATGATATAATTCTATAATCTGTGACTAATGCATATGGGCAGTTCATCATGAACTACCATATGCATAAACTTCAAAATACTCTGGCCGAGCTTATGAACATGCTGGTTACTGCTGAGCTTTCAATGAAAGGTTTTAAAGACTCAGTATTTACTATGGAATGGACTTCTTCCAAGAGAGTCTTTTGGAAAGAAGAAGAAGTTTGTGAAAAGACAGAAGGTGGAAGGAGAAAAGAAAAAGAAGGCAGAGCAATAAAGAAGGCTACTGATAAAGAAAAATATTTTCATTGCAATACTAATGGGCATTGAAAGTGGAACTGTCCTACATACCTGACCATCTTAAAGAATAAGAAGGAGGCAGGTCCTTCTGGAGGTATGCTTGTTATTAAATCTAAACTTTTGATTTTTTCTGCATCCAGTTGAATGCTTGACTCTGGTTCTAGTGCTCATTTATGCACTTCTATGTAGGGTCTTAAGGATAGTAGGAGGTTGAGGGATGGTGAGATGATCCTACGCGTTGAAAATGGAGCAAAGGTTGCTGCTGTGGCCGTAGGAACCTACCCTCTTTGACTACCATCTAATTTAGATTTAGTACTTAGGGATTGTTATTATGTGCCTGTAGCAAGTAAGAATTTGATTTCTATTTCATGTTTAGCACAAGAAAGCTATGTAATTAGTTTTCTTAAGGACCATTGTAACATTTTCTTATGAAAGAAATAAAATTGCAAATGATTTTCTTATTAACGATCTTTATCAGTTACATATTGATGTATCTATTTTTAATATCGAGCAAAATGTGAATGCAATAAAATCAAAATGACCCTGGGATAGTCCAAACGATAGGTATCTATGGCACCTTAGACTAGGTCATATAGCAGAAGATAAGTTAACAAATTAGAGAAAATTGAGCTATTGATTCCATTGACTTTCGACTCATATCCAATTTATGAATCATGTCTTCATGGCAAAATGACTAAACTTTCTTTTATGGGACATGGGGAAAGGGCCATGAATTTACTTATCCTAATACATACTGATGTGTGTGGCCCATTTGATATGCCAACTAGAGGCAATTTTATCTACTTCATAACCTTCATCGATGATTTGTCTCAGTATGGGTAAGTATATCTTATGAGACACAAGTTTGAAGCCTTTGTAAAGTTTAAAAAATTCAGACATGAAGTAGAAAAGCAAACTGAAAAATCCATTAAGGTTCTTCGATCAGATCGAGGAGGTGAATACCTTAGTTGAAAATTTCTAAATTATCTTAAAAAGAATGGCATAGTCTCTTAATGAACTCCTTCTAGAACACCTTAACTCAACGAGATTTCAGAATGGAGGAACCAGACCCTATTAGATATGGTTTGATCCATGATGAGCTTCACAGATCTTTCTAATTTTCTTTGGGGATAGTTTGTTAACTGCTATATATTTACTTAGTAGGGTTTCTTCTAAAATCATTTCTACCACACCGTATGAGATATGGCATGGTAAGAAACCAAGTTTTGATCATCTCAAACTTTGGGGTTGTCCGACTCATGTCAAAAGACAACAAGCGGATAAGTTAGACTATAGATCCTTTAGAGCTCGATTCATAGGATATCCTAAAGAGTAATTAGGATATTATTTCTACATTCCAGAAGATCACAATATGATTGTAAGTCGACATGCCATTTTTCTTGAAAAATAGTTTATTCAAGATGGCGGCATTGAAAAGCAGATCAAGCTAACGGAGAAAGTCTCCCAAGAGCAAAGAGTTAAGGACCCTGTGGAACCATATTAGGTTGAGCCAATACAATCACTACCTCCTCCACGTTGAAGATCGAAAAGGGTTTTCCGTCCCCTTGAGAGGTATTTAGGTACTATTTTAGAGGAAGTAGAGAAAATGTTCCGCATAGGTAAAGGAGTTTGTGTTGATGATCTCAAAATCTATAATGAGGCAATATCAGATATCGACTCCGAAAAATATTTAGAGGCAATAAAGTCAGAAATTGACTCAATGCACTCAAACCAAGTCTGGACCTTGGTAGATCCACTAGAAGGTATAGTACCTATTGGGTGTAAATGGATCTACAAGAGAAAGATTGGTATAGATGGGAATGTAGAGATATTCAAAGCTAGATTAGTGGTGAAAGGTTATAGTCAGCACAAAGGCATTGACTATCAAGAAACCTTTTTGCCAGTAGTCATGCTTAAATCCATTCGCATATTGCTTGCTGTTGCAGTCTATTTCAATTATGAAATATGGCAAATGGATGTGAAAATGACATTCTAAAATGGATATCTTGAGGAAGATATCTATATAGAATAGCCACTGAGTTTCACATCTAGTGATACTGATCACAAAGTATGCAAGCTGCAAAGGTCCATATATGGACTTAAGCAAGCATCTCAGAGTTGAAATACTCATTTTAATGATGTCATCAAATTATTTGGTTTCATCAAAAATGAGGAGGAACCATGTATTTTCAGAAAGGTCAGTGGGAGCACTATTGTCTTCCTCGTACTGTATGTGGATGATATCCTCCTTATTACAAATGATATTCCTATGTTGACCATAGTTAAAATATGGTTATCTAAAGAATTCTCCATGAAAGACCTAGGAGAAGCATCCTTCATTCTTGGAATCAAAATCTATAAAGATAGACCAAATAGGATGCTAGGTCTTTCACAGAAGATGTACATAGAGGAAGTGATAAAGAGGTTTAGCATGGAAAACTCCAAGAGGGGTTTGGTATCCTTCAGACATGGCATTCATCTCTCCAAAAAAATGTGTCCCAACATACCAGAGGAGATTGAATGCATGAGCAAGATCTCTTATACTTCTGCAATAGGGAGCCTCATGTATGCCATGTTATGTACATGACCTGATATAGCCCATGCTGTGAGTGTCAAGCAGATATCAGTCAAATCCAGAAGAAGAACACTGAACTTCTATGAAATGTATCCTTAAGTACTTAAGAAGAACTAAGGATATGTTCTTGGTTTTTGGTAATAGAGAACTCAATGTCTAAGGGTATATAGACTTGGATTTTATGTTCGATATAAATGATCAAAAGTTGACATCTAGGAATTAGTTTGTGTGTAATGGTGGTGCTACCAGTTGGACGAGTTCCAAATAGATAGTAATAGCAGATTCAACCATGGAAGCAGAATACATCGCTGCATCGAAAGCTATGAAGGAGGCATTCTAGTATAAGAAGTTTGCCATAGAGATCGAAGTGATGCCATCAGATGCCATTCCTCTGTACTGCGATAATAATGGTGCCATAATCCTTGCTAAGAAGCTGAGGTCTCACCAAAAATCCAAACACATCGAGTGGCGATACCACCTCATCCGTGATTACCTCGATAAAGGATACGTTGAGGTCAAGAGAGTCGACTCTGTAGACAATGCGGCAGACCCACTTACAAAGTTGTTGGACTAGCAAAAGATCGAAACCCACCTTGAGAAGATAGGACTTAGATTTGTAGCCAATTGGCTTTAGGTCAAGTGAGAGTTTGTTAGATATGTGTGCCCTAGAAGCCAGAACTGGCTGACACTTATTATACACTTCTAAGGACAAAATTATAATTTTGACTATAAATAATAAAATATATTATTTTCTATCACAATGTGTATTTAGTGTCTGTGATACATCCCTTGAGTTAATGGCAATGCTAGTTCTTATTTTTAAGAGTTGAAAATTTAAGATATGAATTTTCATTATTAACTCATAAAATGCTCCTGACCATAGGATCATCATGAGGATGGTGATTGATCTGGAAGGTTGGTGTACAATCACTTCTTTATAATAGATGAGTCTTGAGTCTATGGTGTAGAGAAACCAAAGTGAGAGTATAGGTACTCGTTAGAGAATGAGGGCACTGAGCGTGACCACCTCGAGCAGTCATTAGGAAGTCTACCTTCTCGTCGATGACTGGCTCGAAGCTGTAGTTGTGTGTCTAGTTCTTTCACCTGAGGTGTATCGATAATTCACCTTGAGGGTATTATAGTTTGACTACACCATGACTCGGTCACCTAGCTATTTAAAATCTTGAGGTGTATGTTGTCTATAGCATGTTCATTATAGGAATTGGATTGCACCAATAAGAAATCTATCTACCTCGGTAGATGAGGAGTAGCCCTATGATGATCATGAGAATCAAGTCCATAAGCCCATGGTCATGACAAAGTGAAATAATAGAAAGAGTTTCTATTAAGGTTTTCATATTGGACTTGAGTTGAATGATTAATCATATGATAGATACTAGGATTTGACGAGATTACCTTAATCCTAATCCAATCGGGGGTCAAGATAGAAAAACTTAATCACATAGGTAACTGCACCGAGAGATTTATTTTTAGTTCTGATGGGTTGCCACCATATGCTGCAAGGTGTCACTGGTGGATTTTGAAAGTAATTAGAATGATTTAGATGATCAATCATACTAGTTGTCTGAATCAGAAAAGTTCTGATCCATCGAAAGGTATTTCGATGATGTCAAGGATAGAGATCACAACATATCTCATTACCATACAAAATTGAACCTAACTGGATCACACAAATAAGGGTTTCGATCTGTATATCATCAATTGGACTAACCCAGTTCAATAGATTTGAATTAGATTCAATTAGGTTCAAGGAAATTATGCTAGCACATGATTGAGCCTAATATTCTCCTATAATTATTATTAAAGTTTATCTCGACTGAGCCAAATGTGTTTGAGCTCACTCAGGTATCTTTACTTGGTTTGACTGAAGCTTATTTAGGTCAAAAAAGGGTTGTCTTAATTTATGAGATAAATTTGAGACAACACCTACCATTTTTCATCACCTGCTAAATCTTGTTTCGGACATTTGGTCAAACATTGACTTTTGACAATTAGACATCTGCCCATGTGTCACACACCCATAGGAGAGAATTTTTGGACCAGTCCACCTGCTAAAAGATAGATGGATAAGTGGTGCATGCCTAGGGAGGCGTGTGCCCATGGATAAAGCATCTGGAGTCCAATACAGATGTGACTATAGTTGCTTTGGGGTTTCTACCTAGGTGGCGCCAAAGACTTGTCTTTGACCAATCTTGGTGCCATCTAAGGATGATTCAGAGGGGCACTCATCTGATTGGATTAGATAATGTCATCCCACCAATAAGATTTAGATCTGATTGCACAAAATGACATGATTGGTCGAAATGATGTGGCACTGCATGGCACAATAGGGTCTCTAAAAACCCTATCTGCGCCAAGATTAAAAAAGCTTGACCCATTGCCAACACCATAAGGCTGCCCCTCTCCCTCCTCTATGCCATCTTCAAGTCTTCTCTCTCCTACCCATGCCCAAGAATTTTTGGGCTTCAGTTTGGTACGATCCAATTAAAAGAAAGGCGACAGGAAAAGAAAGAAGGCAACACTGCTACAAGAGACAACTCACATCTTCAAAAGGAATTTTGAAGATCTTCAAAATCAAATCCAGATCTAATTTTTGGAGAGGTGATAAAGAATGAGAAGATCTTCAGATCCTACCCAAGTGGATACTGGTAGAGGCCAGACACTTGTGTGGCTAGATCCAGAACCTCAGGCAGACATTGGGATCATCATAGGGTAATTAGATTACCCTCAATAAGGTATATTAAATTAGATTTAATTTATTCTTTATTTTTATTTTATTAGATCAATAATATTAGATCAAAAAAGTCTCAGATCTGATCTAGATCTAAAAGAAAAATTTTTGAAATATCTCTCTTGATCCAATCAGATCTGAACGAACTTGATCTAGAAAACTAGGTTTTCCCTTCACTTTTGTGGTTGCTCTCTTTCGCTTTTTAAATATTTTTCTTGCTTTCATGGTCTCCAATTTTTTTAGGTTCATCATAGATTTTCTTTTTCTCTGTATTTCGATCGAAGTCCACCTAACCATCTCTTTATTTCGTAGTTATTACACCTTCAAGCAGCATCTAACTACTAAGGATTGGTGGTACCTATCCCCTCAGGCCGGTAAGAAGAGATTGTTTAAAGGTGCCCCTTCTTCCATTCATGACTGAAAGAGAAAGTTCTTCTTTGCTTCCTATCCATCTCTTAGTTTAGGACTTCCTCCTTGGGGATAGCTGAGGGATTCAGTTCGTCGGGCTCCAAGCTTGGAAATATGTGCCTATAGCTAGCAGGAATTTGATTTCTGTTTCATGCTTAGCACTAGAAGGCTATGTGATTACCTTCTTTAAGGACCATTATAATATTTTTTATGAAAGAAATAAAATTATAAATGATTTTCTTATTAACAATCTTTATCAACTATATATTAATGTACCTATTCTAACTATCGAGCAAAATGTGAATACCAAACGACTTAGGGATAGTCCAAACAATAGGTATCTATGGCACCTGAGATTAGGTCATATAGCAGAAGATAGGATCAACAAATTGGAGAAAAATGGGCTATTGAGTCCGTTGACTTTCGAGTCATATCCAACTTATGAATCTTGTCTTCAAGAAAAAATGACTACACTCGCTTTTGTTGGACATAGGGAAAGGGCCATAGATCTCCTTGCCCTAGTACATACTGATGTGTGCGGCCCATTTGATGTATTGGCTAGAGGCAATTTTGTCTACTTCATTACCTTTACTGATGATCTATCTAGGTATGGGTATGTGTATCTTATGAGATACAAGTCTGAAGCTTTTGTAAAGTTCAAAGAATTCAGACATGAAGTAGAAAAATAAACTGAAAAACCCATTAAGGTTCTTCGATCAGATCGAGGAGGTAAATACCTTAGCCAAGAATTCCTAGACTATCTCAAGAAAAATGGCATAGTCTCTCAATGGAGTCCACCAGGAACACCTCAACTCAATGAAGTTTCAGAATGGAGAAATCGAACTCTATTGGATATGATCTGATCCATGATGACCTTCATAGACCTTCCTGATTTTCTTTGACGACATTCATTGTTAACTTCAATTTATTTACTGAATAGGGTTCCCTCTAAGACCATTCCTACCACACCGTATGAGATATGGCACAGTGGAAACCACGTCTCAGTCATCTCAGAATTTGGGGTTGTCTGGCTCATGTCAAAAGATAACAAGCGGACAAGTTAGAGTTTAGGTCCTTCAAAGCTTGATTCGTAGGATATCCTAAAGAGTCATTAGGATACTATTTCTACATTCCAAAAGACCATAATATGATTGTGAGTCGACATGCCATCTTTCTTAAAAAATACTTTATTCAAGATAGCGGCATTGGAAAGCAGATTAAGCTTGATGACAAAGTCTCACAAGTACAATGAGCTAAGGACCAATTGGAACCCAATCAAGTTGAGATAATAAGAACACTACCTCCTCCACCTCGTAGATCGGAAAGAGTTTTTCGTCCCCTTGAAAAATACCTAGGTAATATTTTAGAGGAAGTAGAGAAAATGTTCCTCGTAGGTAATGATCCCAAAACCTACAATGAGGCGATATCAGATATCGACTCCAAGAAATGGCTTGAGGCAATGGAGTCAGAAATTGACTCGATGCACTCAAACCAAGTCTGAACCTTGGTAGATCCATTAGAAGGTGTAGTACCTATTGGATGCAAATGGATCTTCAAGAGAAAGATTGGTGCAGATGGAAATGTGGAGACATTCAAGGCTAGACTAGTGGCAAAAGGTTATAGTCAACGTGAAGGCATTGACTATAAGGATACCTTTTCCCCAGTGGCTATGCTAAAATCCATCCGCATATTGCTTGCCATTGCAGCCTATTTTGATTATGAAATATGGCAAATGGACGTGAAAATGACATTCTTAAATGGATATCTTGAGGAAGATATCTATATGGAACAACCACTAGGTTTCACATCCAGTGATACTGATCACAAGGTTTGCAAGCTGCAAAGGTCCATATATGGACTTAAGCAAGCATCTCGGAGCTGGAACACTCGTTTCAATGATGTGATCAAAATGTTTGATTTCATAAAAAATGAAGAGAAATCGTGTGTCTTCAAAAAGGTCAGTGGGAGCACTGTTGTCTTCCTCGTATTGTACGTGGATGATATCCTTCTTATTGGGAATGATATTTCCATGCTAACAATAGTTAAAATATGGTTGTCCAAGGAATTCTCTATGAAAGACCTAGGTGAAGCATTCTTTATTCTAGGAATTAAGATCTATAGGGATAGACCGAATAGGATGCTAGGGCTTTCACAGAAGATGTACGTAGAGAAAATACTAAAGAGGTTTAGTATGGAAAACTCTAAGAGGGGATTAATATCCTTCAGACATGGTATTCATCTTTCCAAGAAGACGTGCTCTAGCACACTTGAGGAAATAGAATGCATGAGCAAGATCCCTTATGCTTCTGCAATAGGGAGTTCATGTATGCCATGCTATATACATGACCTGATATAGCCCTTGCTGTGAGTGTCACAAGCAGATATCAATCAAATCCAGGTAAAGAACATTGGACTTTTATGAAATGTATCCTTAAGTACATGAGAAGAACTAAGGATATGATGTTGGTCTTTGGTAACGGAGAACTCCAAGTCTAGGGATACACAGACTCGGATTTCATGTTCGATGTAGATGATCAAAAGTCGACATCTGGGAGTCTGTTTTTGTGCAATGATGGTGCTGTCAACTGAAAGAGTTCCAAGCAAATCAAGATAGCATATTCCACCATGGTAGCAGAATATATCGTTGCATCAGAGGCTGCGAAGGAAGCATTCTGGTACAAAAAGCTTGCTACAGAAATCGAAGTAATGCTATCAGATGCCATTCCTCTGTACTACGACAATAATGGTACCATAGCCCTTGCTAAGGAGCCGAGGTCTTACCAGAAATTCAAGCACATTGAGCGGCGATATCACCTCATCTGCGATTACCTCGAGAAGGGTTACGTCGAGGTCAAGAGAGTCAGCTTCGTAGATAATACGGCAGACCCACTTACAAAGCCGTTGGGACAACAAAAATTTGAAGTCCACCTTGAGAAGATGGGACTTAGACTTATAGCCAATTGGCTTTAGGACAAGTGGGAGATTGTTAGATATATGTGCCCTAGAAGCCAGAATTGGCTGACACTTGTAATACACTTCTAGGGGCAAAATTGTAATTTTGACTATTATCAATAAAATGGGTTATTTTCTATCACATATGTGTATTTAGTGTCTGTGATACATCCTTTGAGTTAATGGTAATGATAATTCATATTTTCAAGAGTTGAAAATTTAAGACATGAATAATCATTATTAACTCATAAAATGCTCCCGACCATAGGATCATCACGAAGATGGTGATTGATTTGAAAGGTTGGTGTACAATTGCTTCTCTTTAGTAGATGAGTCTTGAGTCTGTCGGTGTGGAGACATCGGAGCGAGAGTATAGGTACTCGTTAGAGAACGAGGGCACTGAGCGTGACCACCTCGAGTAGTCATTAGGAAGTCTACCTTCTCGTCAATGACTGACTCGATGCTGCAGTGGTGTGTCTGGTTCTTTGACCTAAGGTGCATCGGTAGTTCACCTTGAGGGTGTTATAGTTTGACTACACCATAACTCGGTCTCCTAGCCATTTGGAATCCTGAGGTGTATGTTGGCTATAGCATGTTCATTGTAGGAACTGGATTGCATCAAGATGGAATCTATCTACCTCGGTGGTAGAGGAGCAGCCCTATGATGATCATGAGAATCAAGTCCAGAAGCCCATGGCCATGGTAGAGTGAAATAATAGAAAGAGTTTCTATTTAGGTTTTCACATCGGACTTGAATCGAATGATTACATCATATGACAGAAACTAGGGTTTGACGAGTTCACCTTAACCCTAATCTGATCGGGGCTCAAGATAGAAGAACTTAATCACACAGGTAGCTGCACCAAGAGGTTCGCATTCAGCTCTGATGGGTTGCCACCATATACTGCTAGGTGTCACTGGTGGATTTTGGGAGCAATTAGAATGATTTAGATGATCGATCATTCTAGCTGTTCGAATCAGAAGAGTTCTGATCCATCGAAAGGAGTTTCGATGATGTCGATGATAGAGATCATGACATATCCCATTACCATACAGAACTGAACCTAACTGGGTCACACAAATAAGGGTTTGAATCTGGTGATCATCAATTGAACTGATCCAGTTCAATTGATCTGAATGAGATTCAATTAGGTTCAAGAAAATCGTGCTAGCACTCGATTGAACCTAACGTTCTTCTTTTACTATCATAAATAGTTGTCCTGACTGAGCCAAAGGAGTTTGTGCTCGATCAGAGGCCTTCACTTGGTCTGACTGGAGCCTGTCCAGGTCAGAAAAGGGTTGTCTTATTTTGTAAGATAATACCTGCCATTTTTGGTCACCTGCCATTTCTCGTCCTTTGACTTTGGTCAAAAGTTGACCTTTGACTGGTCAAATGTTGACCATTGACACTTTGACTTCTGTCCACATGTCATGCACCTATTGGAGAGCTGGTGGGGGCTTGTCCCCCTACCAGAACCTGGCAAGGAGGAGGGCGCACGCCACCCTTGGCGTGTGCCCAAGCTGGAGGCGCCCAGGAGTCCCTGTTGGATAGGGACTCCATCTCCTTTTTGGATTCTGATTAGACTCTCCTAAGAACCAACTTTGACTGGTCTTAGGGACCATCTAAGGAGGAATCCAAGGGACTCTATTCCCACCAATCAGATTTAGATCTGATTTCACAAAGGGTTGTGATTGGTTGGGAAGAAGAGGAGTTGGATCACGCATAGTCTATAAATAAGACCCTGCACCCAACTCAAAGAGCAATGGAAAATTCCCATGCCCCAAGGCTGCCTCTCCTCTCCTCCTCCATGCCAAGTCCATCTTCTCCCTCTCCTCTCCATGCCCAAAGGAGTTTGGGATCTTAGTTGGTGCAATCTAGATGAGAGAAAGGCGACAGAAAGCTAGAAGGCTGCGCTGCTGCAAAGGATAACTGCTGATCTTCGAAAGGTGTTTTGAAGATCCTCAAGATCTAATTTTTGGAGACATGATAGAGAAGAAGAGGATCTTCAGATCCAGGCTGAGTGGATACCGATAGAGATCAGGCACTTGCATGGGTAGATCCAGAACCTTTCGTTGCTTATAGGATCATCAATGGATAATAGGATTACCCTATATCAAGGTAAATTAAATTTGATTTAATTTATTTAAATTTTATTTTTATTATTAGAATAATAAAAATCAGATCTAAAATATTCCAAATCTGATTTAGATCAAAGAGAATAATTTTTAAAATATATCTCTTGATTCGATCAGATCAGAACGAATCTGGTCTAGGAAATCAGGATTTTCCCTTCATTTATGGCCCTTTTTCGATGCCCATAAAAGGGAGCTTGGTTATTTTGTCATGAAGGCATGATTCACAAATCAAATATGACTCAGAAGTCAATGAACTCAATAGCTCAGATTTTTTTAATTTGTTAATCCTATCTTCAGCTATATGACCTAGCCTAAGGTACCAAAGATACCTATCGTTTAGACTATGCTGCCTAAGTTGTTTTGATCCTATGGCATTCACATTTTGCTTATTATTGAAAACAAAAAGAATCATAAATAATTGATAGAGATCATTTATAAGGAAACCACTTGCAATTTTATTTCTTTCATAAAGAATATTATAATGGTCCTTAAGATAACTAATTACATAGCCTTCTTGTGCTAAACATGAAATAGAAATCAAATTCCTGCTTGCTGTAGGCACATAAAAATAGTCCCTAAGTACTAAATTTAATCCTAACGGTAATCATAAAGGATAGATTATCATGACCACAGCAGCAA
Organism: Cocos nucifera; assembly: GCA_006176705.1. Classification (NCBI taxonomy): domain Eukaryota; kingdom Viridiplantae; phylum Streptophyta; class Magnoliopsida; order Arecales; family Arecaceae; genus Cocos; species Cocos nucifera. The sequence goes on along the minus strand of QRFJ01005023.1, from coordinate 170,963 downwards.
CTCTTGCTCCATTTCCAATGCATAGGATCATCTTACTATCCCTCAGCCTCCTACTATCCTTAAGACCCTGCATAGAAGTGCATAAGTGAGTACTAGAACTAGAGTCAAGCATTCAATTGGATGTAGAGAAAACTGTAAGATTAGATTCTATAATGAGCATACCTCTAGATGAACCTATCTCCTTCTTGTTCTTTACACTGGCCAGGTAAAGAGGGTAGTTCCGCTTTTAATGGCCATCAGTGTTGCATTAAAAATATTTTTCTTCATCAGTGGCCTTCTTCTTTGGCATTGCCTTCTTCTTCCCACCATCTACCTCCTACTTCTTCATGGATTTTTTTTTCTTCCTAAAAGACTTTCTTTTGAAAGAAGTCTACTCCACAGTAAGTACTAGGCCTTTACAATTTTTTTATAGAAAGCTCAGCAGTAACCAGCATATTCATGAGCTCAGCCAAGGTATTCTGAAGTTTATGCATATGGTAGTTCATGATGAACAATACATACGCATCAGTCAAGGACTACAGAATTATATCAATCTGTAGATCCTGATCTAACTTGACACCGAGCTTCTCAAGCTCTTCTAAGTCCTAGATCATCATCAGACAATGATCTTGGACCGAATGTCTATCATGCATCTAAGCTTTAAATAGTTTTTTAGTGACTTGATATTTAGCTATGCGACTCTATTCATCAAACAACTCTTGCATGTGAGATAATATTTGGCAGCTAGTCTTAATGTCTTCATATTATTGCTGGAACTCATCAAACATCGAGCCCAACATGTAGTACCTGACTTTGTTATCTTCATCAATCCACTTCTCAAAAGACACTCTCTGACCAGGGGATGGACGGGCTGGTAAGGTGGGAGAATCCTATTCCAACACATGAGTCAACTTCTCAAAATCCAAAATAATTTTGAATTTTTAGAGCCAATCCTTATAGTTGGATCCGATCAATCTATGGGTGTCCAGAATACGTGCTAGTGGATTGGACGCAGACATTTTTCTATAGAGAGTCAAAGTTTCTAATTAAATTTTGTAATTAGACATAACTAATTTATTTAAAATTTTTATTTTTAAATAAATTAGGCTTCCACTATTTACTCAGATCCTTACACTCTCTTAGTAGAGATGTAAAAATCATCATGATTATTGATTTCTAGTGGGTAGTGTGGTCTCACTGACTGGCTTACCACCTCACCTAACAGTTATTGGTGATGGATCAACCAATGAGTGAACAACTCTTATATAATGATTCTCTAATCATGGTGCACCTAAACCTGATCTCTAATTCATGAATCTCATCGTATCCAAAATATTGATCCACTCCTTAGTTAAGTCAGACCCACCATTTGCATAAATTAAATTTTTGATTGGGTTTCTCATCGTATCCAAAATATTGAGCCCAACCCATCCTCCAACCTGTAGCATCCAATGCTTAATGGACATGGTTGCATCTTTTTGGTGTAACTGAACCATTGTATCTAGCCAAGAATAATCATCCTCGAAAAGAGCCTTAGTATCTACAATGGTGGAAGATCTTAGACTTAATATTTTCTTAGAAAGATTTAATTTAGATCTATTTAAACTTGACTCAACTTAGTCATAACAATTATGACTAACCTAGTGGCATGGGTTGGCTTGAATTATTAACCATCTCAAATCAGAACTGGAACGACATAAATGGCCAGATAAGTGAGACTGGTGGAAGGGATATGCCATTAACTCGACAAGAATGCATTCAAGTCGAGTAGCTTTCAATTAAAAATCAATCGATCATATCTGCTAGATTTACCTTTGACACCAAATTATTGAATCAGAATCAATTAGGTTAGCCTACAATCCATGCTCGAACTGTGGAGCCAAATTAGGTCTTGACTTGATCGAGTCATATCTTAATATGATTCGATCTTGACCTAGACTTAATCGTATTAGGCTAGTCAAATCTAAACTTTCTTTGATCCCACCTAACTAACTCTTGATTAGGTTTGATCAACCGCTAGACCTAATTGAGCTATCCAAGTTTGAACCCAATTTTATGAATATATCTTAGATCTAAAAATTTATAATTTTTAAACCTAATTAATTTTATAATCTTAATTTTTAATTAAGTTTTGGATTCATGAACAAAATATGTAATAAAAATTCTAGGATTTTAGGATCTAGGATTTTATAGAAAAATAAGTTCTGATTTCTGATTAAGAAGGAACGTGCAATACTCCTACACGCCATAAGAACACCCCATCGAATGGAAGGAGAGGGCCTTTAAATTCTACTTTATTTTTATGATCAGATGGCCATGGGGAATGCCTTAATTAGAAATATAATTTTCTACTACAAAACTAGTTAGATCTAGATCATATATCGCATATACAATCAATGATCGAACTAATACATGTCTTACATATATCTCATGTATTATCAATATGCATACTTTTAGATCTAAAATATCATATATTAAATTTAAAAAATAAAATTTTAAATTTGATCATATCAAAATTAAAACTATTTTAGACATCTTATAGAACTATTCTATAAATAGTCTAAACATTCATCTTTCATATCTCATATGAAATAAAATAAAAATTAAAAATTCTATTTTCTATTTTTTAGATCTGGTTAAAATAATTATAACATCAAAAAATAAAAATTAAATAGATCTAAAATTATATTGAATCAAATTAAATATATGATCATACTAGACTACACAGAACTATTCTATACCTAGTCTAGTCAAGCATCTCATACATATTAGATCTAAATGATTTAATTTTTTAATTTTCTAATTTTAGATCTAACAACATCTAATGTGATATCTGAAATCTTTTAATATCAAACCATAAATAAAAATAAAATTAGATCTAAGGTAGATCTAAAGAACTACAAATGCAGCTCTGATACCAGTAGAAGGAAAAATCCTATTTTCTTTGCACAGGATCGTTTAGATCTGATTGGATCTGAAAAAATATGTCAAAAAATTTTTTCCTCTGATCTTAATTAGATCTAAGATATTTTAGATCTAATCCTAAAGATTTTATATTAAAAATCAAAAATAAAATTAAATCTAATTTAATTTCATACCTTTGCTTTGGGTAATCAAATTACTCTGTGATGATCCTGATCTATCCTGAGGTTCTGGAAGGAGCCATGTATGCGCCTGGCCTCTATCAATATCCACTTGGATAGGATCTAGATATCTTCTCCTTATGAATCTTTTCTCCAAATTTTAAATTTGAATCTAGTATGAAAGTCCTTCAAAAGAATTTTTGAAAGTAGCATGTTCGTCTCACGAACACCGACATGTAGATGCTGAACTTTTCATAAATTTGATTGGATCTTCTTCTCCAATTTATTTTCAACCATTGGCACTTAGAAGAAGGGGAGAGAGAGAATTAGAGAGGGTGTGGAAGATGGAAGGGGCGATAGCCTTTGGGCAAGAAAAAATATTTCTTTCATGAAGAGCCTCGGTGCAAGGGTTCTTATACAAAAGCATAACACCAAGTTAGAGTCCCTCGTTGACCAATATCCTCATTTATTTGACCATTGAGACTCTTGGTCCTGATCTCCATGATAATCTCTAGATCCCATCTAATTTTGATGCCAAAAATCAATCTAGAAGGTGGTGGCATGAGTAGATAAAGAAGAGTCCACTGCACCTAGGACTCTTCCCTCAAGAGTATGATCCAAATCAAACTCTATCATAACTCAGTCTAGATACCTCAAAAAATAATAAAATTTGGTACACCCAATGTATGTTGTGCCCTATCACATATCCAAAAATTAGATCAAAAGAATTTTTAGAGAATTTTCTAGAAGCCTCTGATCAGGTGACCTCAATTCTCTCAATTAGGTCAACTTTTAACCCTAGTCCAATTTGACTATGAATGGATTTAATTTCTATAATTAATTTGATCTGGACTTATTCCAGTCAGATAAAAATAAATCCTTCAAAATATAAGAATGAGTCAAATCAAATTTGACTTAGTTGCAATAAATTTGAAAGTTTATAGAAGGACAAAGTTAGGCTCAATTATGTGCTAGCATGATTACCTTGAACTTGATTGGATCTAATCCAAATTAATCAAAGTAGGTTAGCTCAATTGATGACATCTAGATCCAAATCCTTATTTGTGTGATCTAGTTAGGTTTTGTTCCATGTGGTAATGAGACATATCGCGATCTCTATCATCGACATCATCAAAATATCTTTCGATGGACCAAAACTTTTTTAATTCATACAATTAGAATGATTGATCATCAAAATCATTCTAATTGCTCTCAAAATTTATCAATGATACCTACCAATATATGGTGGCAATCCATCAGAACTAAAAATAAACCTCTCGGTGTAGTTACTTGTGTGATTGTGTTCTTCTATCTTTAGCCCCGATGGATTAGAGTTAAGGTGAACTCGTCAAACCCGATGTTTAACATATGAATTAATCATTTGATTCAAGTCCAATATGAAATTCTAATAGAAACTCTTTCTAACATCTTCACTCTATCATGGCCGTGGGCTTAAGGACTCAATCTCATGATTATCATAGGACTACTCCTCATCTACCACGGTAGATAGATCCCTTATTGGTGCAATCCAATTTCTACAATGAACATGCTACAGCCAACATACATCTAAGAATTTTGAATAGTCAGAAGATCGAGTTATGGTGTAGTCAAATTATAACACTCTCAAGGTGAACTGTCAATGCACCTCAAGTCAAAGAAACAGACACACCTACTGCAGCATCGAGCCAGTCATCGACGAGAAGGTAGACTTTCTTATGACTGCTCGAGGTGGCATGCTCAGTACCCTCATTCTCTAATGAGTACCTATACTCTCACTCTGATGTCTCCATATCGTAGATTTAGAACACATCTATCTGAAGAAAGTGATCATACACCAACCTTTTAGATTGATCACCATCCTCATGATGATCCTACGATCGAAAGCAGTTTATGAGTTAATTATAAAAATTCATGTCTTAAATTTTCAACTCTTAAAATTATGAATTATCATTACCATTAATTCAAAGAATGTATCACAGATACTTTAAATACATACTATGATAGAAAATAATATTTTTATTAATTTATAGTCAAAATTATAAAATTATTCTTAGAAGTGTATTACAAGTGTCAACCAATCTGGCTTCTAGGGAACATATCTAACACTCTCTTATGACAATGCTCAAATTTATTTGGATTATGCTTGCCATTGCTATCCATCTGGACTATGAAATCTGGCAGATGGATGTGAAAATGACTTTTCTAAATAGAGAGTTGGATGAAGAGGTGTATATGATACAACCTGAATGATTCACATTCGTAGATGAATCTAAGGTGTGTAGGCTTTAAAGGTCAATTTATGGATTGAAGCAGGCATCTCAGAGTTGAAACATATGATTTGATAGAATAATCAAAATGTATGGCTTCATTCAGAATGAAGAGGAGCCCTACATATACAAGTGGGTTAATGATTCAGCAATAGTATTCTTAGTATTCTATGTGGATGATATTCTCTTAATCGAAAATGATGTCTAGCTATCATCATAGTACTCCATGAAAGATCTGAGAGAAACTTCCTACATCCTAAGGATGAAGATCTATAAAGATAGATCTAAAAAGTTGCTTGAATTATCCCAAACTACGTACGTTGATACTATGCTGAAATAGTTCAGCATGGAGAATTCTAAGAAAGGCTATCTACCGATCGACCATCGAATTTCTCTTTGAAAGAGGGATTATTTGACAACACCTCTAGAAAGAGAGCGTATGAGTAGAATATCATATGCTTCGATAGTGAATTCTATAATGTACGCCATGATATGTACGTGAGCAAATGTGGTATACTCACTAGGGGTAGTGAGTAGATACCAATCTGATCTAGGAGAGAACCACTAAAAGATTGTTGAAATCATCCTGAAGTATTTAATAAATACTAAGGACTAGTGGCTTGTATATGGTGAATCAAACTTGAAACTTGTGGGGTTCACAAACTCTAGTTTCTAGTCTGATCATGATGATAGTAAGAGTATATCGGGATATATATTCATCCTTAATGATGGGGCCATCTACTGAAAGAGTTCCAAGCAGCAAACTATGGTCGATTCAGTTTGCAAGACAAAGTATGTCGCTGCATCAAATGTTGCCAAAGAAGTGGTGTGGCTAAAAAAATTCATCACCGATCTTGGAGTAGCATCCTCTCTTGATGGTCCAGTTCTACTCTTTTGCGACAGCTCTGAAGCCACTGCTTAGGTGAAAGAACCAAAGGCATACCAGTGGATGAAGCATATTCTACGTCACTACCACCTTATCCAAGAAATTATGGATTGAGGTGACATCGATCTTTAGAAGATCAATAGGAAGGAGAACCTACCGACCCATTCACTAAAGCTATTATGATAGAGTTCAACAACTTCAAATCGTAGATAGGTATTAGATACTGCACCTATTGGCTTTAGTCCAAGTGGAAGATTATTGAAAATATGTTCCAAAGCTAATCATCAGCTCGTTGATAATTGGACTATACATTTATAATATATATCAATTATAAATTAATAAAAGTTATTTTGATATTTTTCATCATAAATTCTATTATCTTCTAATGAACTCATATTTTGTGATAAAGTTCTTAGAATTATCTAGATTCGATAAAGGAGCATTTGTCATTTAGTCCTTAAATTTTTACGATCAAATGATATATTGTTACTAAGGTTGACAATATTTATTGAGTATAGGTCATTGTATACCATATAGGTTGGTTGTCCTCATAACCATCCACATGGGTACATCTGCACTGAACGTGACCAACTTTGGAGCTTTTTTCCTATCAAGATTAGCTTCAATGGAATATGGATATAAGTGTCCCTTCGATCTGAGATCACCATGGTGACTTCCAAGCAACTCACTATGCTTTAGTGCCGAACTACCTGAATTTCTAATTCAGTGATGGAAGATTTTTAGGCACAGTCAAGTACTTAAAGAATCGATACGTGTATCAAGATGGGATTGACCACTCCTGGATTCAGGAGTTGTGTTAAATGGTGTTTCAATTTAGTAAAGTCTTGGCTAGGGTAGTCCTTGTGCGGAGTCATAGGACTAATTACTTTGAGATACGATTTAGATGTATCTTTTAGGGTTGACAGTCAAATTCTAAAGTCATCATGTGCACAGAGGTCAAAGGGATGAATTATACGATAACCATATTCATGTAGGTTCTGAATATTATGATTGCGACTATTCGACCTATCCGAACATCGGGTACTATTGCTAGATGGTCACTTCGATTAGTATAAAAATTGATTTCTATTCAATCAGCTTAGGTTCGGACCTAGAAGTCACACACATTAGAGGTTCCTACCTAATTTGATGGCTGGTGAGGAGTCTCACTCGATTGGAACTTTATGGTCAAGAGTCCCACTGGACTGGGACTCTTCGATCGGGAGTCCTATTGGGTTAGGACAGTGAGTCTCAATGTTTGGGAGTCTATGGTCAAGAGTCCCACTAAACTGAAACTCTTTGACTAAGAGTCTTACTGCTCTGAAACTCTAGGTGCTACATGTCTGGAGCTTTATGATTGAGAGTTGGGACTCTACAATTATGAGTTCCACTTATTTCGGACACAGGGATCAAGAGTCCCACTGGTTTGGAACTCTTCGTTCAAGAGTTTCATTTTGATGAAACTCTGTTATCCGAATATCCACTATATTTGGACTCTAATTTTATGAGAAATTTTATTAGTGATTTAATTGCTGATTAACATTATTTGATTGAGTAATTATTTTTGGTTCAAGTCCAATTGAATTGGGTTCAGTTGGGTTTGACCCGATTAGGTCATGAGTTGACCTAATTGCCGAGGAGTTCTAAAGCCTGATTTGATCAGAGATTGGGCTTGATCAAATTTTAATTTTATTGAAATCTAATTAAACCTAATTAATCCTAAATATGTTGGGTTTAATTTAGTCTAATTGGACCTAACCAATTTTGATTGGGTTGGTTCAGTTGGTTGAAGTTTAGAATTCAAAGACTAGTTTGACTAGTCTTCCCATGCACCACATCTAACCCCATGCCCCATTTAAATTCTCTTATACCTTTTTTCTCATGCACATAAGAGATTTTGACTGGTCTTTCCACGTCCTCAAGGGATAAGTGATGGTTAGTTGCCATCCAAATTCAAAAAGATTTTGAATTTGGATCCACAACAACCATATCTTATCCCTACGCCACCTAAACTTTTTTGCACCTATTATCTCCACGTGAACGGGCTTTCTCTTGGACTATTCTTTGCTAAAGAGTGGGTGCACAACTCCTTTCCACATCCCAATTAAGTTTAAATTCAGTTGGTTGATGTTTTGGATTAAAATGAGATTTGAATTCAAAACTAGCAACCAACTTGTTCTCATCTTCCCACGCGTATGTGACACTATTTGGTGCAAAATAAAATGGGGAGATTTTTGGGATGTGTGTAATAGATCTAAAAAGAAGTAGAGGACCTCCATGAACCTTTGTGTGCATAAAAAAAAATGATTTAAAATTCCCATGAGAAGGAAAAATTAGAGAGGGGCCAATGCAGGGTTTTCATTGAGTGCAGCCCTAGGTATTTGACCTAGGGTTTGGAAAGATATTGCATGAGCTACGAGTGTCCAAAGCCCACAAAACTTTAGAGAAAACCTCCTCTGCCTCTCTACTATGTTTACCAGCAACTCAGAGTGTCTATGAAGTCCGTAGACAATGATCAAAGTCATTCGATCAAAATAGCCCCTGAAAGACTCCGGTGTGGAGCTAGCACTCATGGAAAGCCGATCAGGACCAGGAGCCTCATGTGGATGATCTATGAAGGCCAGACATCTATGTGGCTGCATCATGACTAGTGGACCTCCTTAATGATGATCAAATCATGGCGATCGACTATCCACGAAAAACATATAGTATTCTGAACATATTAATGTAGTAAATAGTTTGCTACATAGTTTTATTTTTCAGATCTATATGAATGCATGCATATTATGTTTAGATCCTTACTGTAGGGTTTAATATTTGATATGATCAGTAGATAATTAATTAGATTAATTACTTCTTCCACTGCATCTTTGCTATTTTCAAAAAAATTTTCGAAACTAGCACTGCAAACCCTACACTGCATCCTTCACGTTCATGATAATTTCGCCTGAAGGAGATCATCTGGATGGAGATTGAATGGAGGAACCCGACTGGAGGAGATCATCCAGAAGAAAGATGACTGACGAAGTTCATCCGATGAGAGCATAATTAAGAAGATCGTCTGGAAGGAGATCATCTAAAAGAAATCCGACTGTGGGTAGTTCGGAAGGAGATCCACTAGAGAGGGTCCGACTGGGGAATCACTGAGGGAGTTCAAAAGACTAGAGGAGTTCGATCGGAAGGAGCCTATCTGATGATCGAATAGAGATCGACCGATGAGAGCTTGGTTGGTAGTTGTAGATGACTATGATACTTTTGTGACTCAATCATTTCCTTTGAAGCTTTGCAACTTTCATGAACGTCTGAAGGTTAATAAGGTGGAGATGAGGCTCTTTCACTCATGTATCCAAAGCTCTTGGTGCGAGAATGCAGAGGTTCACCACTCTTTGCAGATTGCATAAATTCATCTAGGGAGGAGGAGTTCTATCGATTCGATGTCAATCTAGTGTTGAACAATTTGGATGAATTTTGATAAGGAGAGAGTCCAAGTAGCTTCAAGGTCGATCAGGTCAGACTGTATCATGACCGATCACTTAACTGCTTCAAGAGCCGCTACCACTATTCAAGCTTGTTCGAGTGAGACCCATGAGGTTCTCAAGTTATTGCGTGAAGTTTGCCATGGTTGCTGTCACTAGACGAGGTCACCCCAAGGCCCGAATTCTTTCTGAAATTTAGTAGGAAAGGGTTTATCCCTAACACAAGCCCCCTACTTTCAAGTTCGAATTTTGAAAGAAGGGAGTAAAGAAATGCGAGTGCCAAAGTCCTTTTTCCATCTTTCACATCCGTTGCAGAGAAAGTCTTAGCACTATCTTCGCTGACATCAAAGCTTCGTTAATACGATCTGACTTGAAAAAATAAATTTTTGAAACTCCCATCAAAGTATTGCCCAAGATGTGGTGCAATAAATATTTTGGTCATTGCTGCTCTGCCACCATGATGAGGGAGACATGTGTTGGCCTGAAGTTGGTCAGTGGAGATCTACAATCATAAACATTTCAGACTCTTTCGGCTATTTAAACTCATCTTCCTTCCTTGAGATTTCTTTTCGCTCATGTCTCCTCTCCCATCCTCCTGGTCTCCTTCTCCCTTCTGCTCTAGAGCATCAGGGTCTTCCATCATTTTCTTTGATTCCTGGAGTTTCTGTTAGACATGTGTGCCCTAGAAGCCAGAATTGGCTGACACTTGTAATACAGTTCTTGGGGCAAAATTATAATTTTGACTATAAATAATAAAATGGGTTATTTTCTATCACATATGTGTATTTAGTGTCTGTGATACATCCCTTGAGTTAATGGTAATGATAATTCTTAGAGTTGAAAATTTAAGACAAGAATTTTCATTATTAACTCATAAAATGCTCCTGACCATAGGATCATCATGAGGATGGTGATTGATCCAGAAGGTTAGTGTACAATCGCTTCTTTATAGTAGATGAGTCTTGAGTCTACGGTGTAGAGACACCAGAGCAAGAGTACAGATACTCGTTAGAGAATGAGGGCACTGAGCATGACCACCTCGAGTAGTCATAAGAAAGTCTACCTTCTCATCGATGACTGACTCGAAGCTGTAGTGGTGTGTCTGGTTCTTTGACCTGAGGTGCATCGGTAGTTCACCTTGAGGGTGTTATAGTTTGACTACACCATGACTCGGTCTCCTAGCCATTCAGAACCCTGAGGTGTATGTTGGCTATAGCATGTTCATTGTAGGAATTGGATTGCACCAAGATGGAATCTATCTACCTTAGTGGATGAGGAGCAGCCCTATGATGATCATGAGAATCAAGTCCATAAGCCCATGGCCATGGCAGAGAGTGAAATAATAGAAAGAGTTTTCATTAAGGTTTTCACATCTGACTTGAATCAAATGATTAAATCATATGATAGAAATTAGGGTTTGATGAGTTCACCTTAACCCTAATCTGATCGGGGCTCAAGATAGAAGAACTTAATCACACAAGTAGCTGCACCAAGAGGTTCATTTTTAGTTTTGATGGGTTGCCACCATATACTGCCAGGTGTCACTAGTGGATTTTGGGAGCAATTAGAATGATTTAGATGATCAATCATTCTAGTTGTCTGAATCAGAAGAGTTCTGATCCATCGAAAGGAGTTTCGATGATATTGATGATGGATATCACTACATATCCCATTACCATATAGAACTGAACCTAACTAGATCACACAAATAAGGGTTTGGATCTGGATATCATCAATTGGACTAGCCCAGTTCAATTGATTTGAATTGGATTCAATTAGGTTCAAGAAAATCATGCTAGCACACGATTGAGCCTAACATTCTTCTTTTTCAATCATTAAAAGTTGTCTCGACTGAGCCAAATGGATTTGTGCTCATTCAGGTACCTTTACCTAGTCTAACTGAAGCTTGTCTAGGTTAGAAAAGGGTTGTCTTAATTTATGAGATAAATTTGAGATAACACCTACCATTTTTCATCACCTACTAATTCTTGTCCTTTAACATTTGTCAAACGTTGACCTTTGACCCTTGGATATCTGCCCATGTGTCATGCACTTATTAGAGAGCAGATAGGGGCTTGTCCCCTCGCTAGAAATTGGAAAGGAAGTAGTGCATGTCTAGGATGGCGTGCGCCTATGGATAGGGATGCCTAGAGTTCCATATGGATGGGACTCCAGGTTGCTTCTTGGATTCAAACTCGTTGACCCACACGTATAGACTTTGACCAGTCTTAGGTGCCACCTCAGGATGAATCTGTGGTCTCTCATCTGATTAAATCAGGTGATTTTATCCCACCAATCAGATTTAGATCTGATTAAATGAAGCAACATGATTGGCCGGGGTGATGTGGCACTGCATGGCGCAGCAGGGTCTATATAAAGACCTATCTACGCCAACTTTCAATAGATTTCTCTCCTAGCCACACCCGATGGCTGCTCCTCTCCCTCCTCCATGCCAACTTTCTAATTCTCTCCCTCCTCTGCATGTCCAATGAAGTTGGGCCTTCAGATTAGTGCGATTCAAGCAAGAAAAGGCTGACGAGAAAGGAAGAAGGCAGCACTACTACAGAGACGACAGCAGATCTTAGAAAGGAGTTTCGAAGATCCTCCAAATTAGATCTAGATCTAATATTTGGAGATGAGATAAAGAAGAAAAAGATCTCTAGATCCAGCCTGAGTGGATACCGATAGAGGCCAGGCGCTTGCATGGCTAGATCCAGAACCTCAGGGCTTCATCACGATCATCAACGGATAATCAGATTATCCAGAATCAAGGTAAACTTAATTTAGATTTGATTTAATTTAATTTTTTTATTTATCAGATCATAAAATTAGATTTGAAAAGTATCAAATCTAATTAGGATATAAGAAGTGATTTTTGAAATATGCCTCTTGATCCAATCAGATCTGAGCGAACTTGACCCCAAAAAATCAGAATTTCTCTTTAGTTGGTATCAGAGCCAGGTTCTTATAAAATTTATTTAGATCTAATTTAATCTAATTAATTAATGATTTTAGATATCACATGAGATGTGATTAGATCTAAAATCAAAAAATTAAAAAATTAAAATTAATTAATCTAGATCTAATATGTATGAGATACATAACTAGACTAGGAATAGAATTATTCTATGTGTAGTCTAGTATAATCATAATTTTTTATTTAATTAAATATAATTTTTAAGATCTATTTATTTATTATTTTTTAATCTTATAAATATTATAATCAGATCTAAAAATAGAAAATAAATTAAATTTAATTTATTCATATGAGATATGATAGTTGCATGTTTAGACTAGTTGTAGAATAGTTCTGCAAATAGGTCTAGATTAAATTTTATTTGATGAGATCAAATTTAAATTTAATTTTTTAGATGATTATGAGATAATTTAGATCTAAAAAACATGCATGCATGATACATGAGATGTATGCAAAACATGTTTTAATTAGATCAATTTTCTTATATGAGATATATGCTTAGATCTAATTAGTTTTTGTAGATTAGTTGTATTTCTGATTAAGGCATTTCCCTTGGCCGTCCGATCATAAGAATAAAGTAGGGCTTAAAGACCCTCTCCTCCCATTCGATGGGGTGTTCTTATGATGTGTAGGGGTGCTGCGCGTTCATCCTTAATCAAAAATTGAAAACTTACTTTCTGCAAAACCCTAGATCCTGAAACCCTAGGATCTTATTTACATATTTTATTTTTGAACCCTAAACTTAATTAAGAATTAAGATTATGAAACATATTAGGTCTAAAATTAAGAATTTTTAGATCTAAGACATGTTCATAAAATTGGGTTTGGACTTGGGTAGCTCAATTAGGTCTAGCGGTTGATCAAACCGAATCAAGAGTTGGTTAGATGGGATCAACAATGCTTAAATTGACCAGCCTAATAGGATTAAGTCTGGGTCAAGATCGAGTCACGTGAGTGATCGATCAAGCTAAGACCTAATTAGGCTCAGTGGTTAGAGTCTGGATTGTAGGCTAATCCGATTGGTTCTGGCTCAACAATTTGGTGTCTAAGGTAAGTTTGGCAGATACGATCGACTGATTTTTAATTGGGAGCTACTCGACTCGAATGCATTCTTATCGAGTTAATGGCATATCCCTTCCACCGGTCTCACTTACCTGGCCATGTTTGTTGACTCAGTTCTGATCTGAGGTGGTCAATAATCCGAGCTAACCCATGCCACTAGGTTAGTCATAATGGTTATGACTATGTCAAGTCTAGTTTAATGAGACCTAAATCAAATCTTCCTAAGAAAAGATTAAGTCTAAGGTCTTCCACCATTGTAGATGTGCGGGCCCTTCTCGGGGTTGATTGTTCTCGACTGGTTACAGTGGCTCAGTTGCACCGAAAAGATGCAACCATGTCTATTAGGCATTGGATGCTACGGGCTGGAGGATGGATTGGGCTCAATATTTTGGATACGGTGAGAGACTCAATTAGGAATCCAATCTCTGCAAATGGTGGGTCTGACTTAACTAAGGAGTGGATCAATATTTCCGGACATGGTGAGATTCATGAATTAGAGACCAAGTTTGGGTGCATCATGATTAGAGAATCATTGAACAAGAGTTGTTCACTCATTGGCTAACCCATCACCAATAACTGTTAGGTGAGGTGATGAGTCAGTTGGTGGGACTGCACCACCCACTAGAAATCAGTAATCATGAAGATTTTTGCATCTCTATAGAGGGAGTGTAGGGATCCAAGAAAATAGTGGGAGCTAATTTATTTAAAAATAAAATTTCTAAATAAATTGGTTAAGTCTTAATTACAATATCTAACTAGAAACTTTGACTCTCTATAGGAAAATGTCTGCATCCAATCCACTAGCACGAATCCTGGACACCCATAGACTGACCGGACCAAATTACAAGGATTGGCTTTGGAAACTTCAAAATTCATTTTGGATTCTGAGAAGTTAACTCATGTATTGGACCAGGACCCTCCCACCTTACCAGCTCGTCCATCCGCTGAGCAGAGAGCATCTCTGGATAAGTGGACTGACGAATGATAATAAGGCCAGATACTACATGTTGGGCTCGATGTCTGATGAACTTCAGTGCCAACATGAAGATATCAGAACTGCTCGCCAAATGTTGGCTCACCTATAGGAGATGTTTGGTGAACAGAGTCGCGCAGCCAAGTATCAAGTCACTAAATGACTGTTCAAGGCTAAGATGCGTGATGGGCAGTCAGTCCAAGATCATTGATCTGATGATGATCAAGGACTTGGAAGAGCTTGAGAAGCTCGGAGTGAGGTTGGACTTGGATCTACAGAATGATATAATTCTGCAATCCTTGACTGATGCGTATGGGCAGTTCATCATGAACTACCATATGCATAAACTTCAAAATTCCTTGGCCGAACTTATGAACATGCTGGTTACCGCTGAGCTTTCCATGAAAGGTTCTAAAGGCTCAGTGCTTGCTATGGAATGGACTTCTTCCAAGAGAAAGTCTTTTGAAAAGAAGAAGAAGTCTGTGAAAAAGCAGAAGGTGGAAGGAGGAAAGAAGAAAAAGGCAGAGCTAAAGAAGAAGGCCGCTGACAAAGGAAAGTATTTTCATTGCAACAATGACGGCCACTGGAAGTGGAACTGCCCTACTTACCTGGCCACCCTAAAGAAGAAGGAGGCAGGTCCTTCTGGAGGTATGCTCGTTATTGAGTCTAACCTTATGATTTCTTCTGCATCCAGTTGGGTGCTTGACTCTGGTTCTAGTGCTCACTTGTGCACTTCTATGCAGGGTCTTGAGGATAGCAGGAGGCTGAGGGATGGTGAGATGATCCTACGCATCGAAAATGGAGCAAGAGTTGCTACCGTGGCCATGGGAACATACCCTCTTCGACTACCATCTGGTTTAGACTTAGTATTAAAAGACTGTTATTATGTGCCTGCAGCAAGCAGAAATTTGATTTCTGTTTCTTGCCTTGCATTAGAAGGCTATGTAATTAGTTTTCTTAAGGACCATTGTAACATTCTTTATGAAAGAAATAAAATTGCAAGTGGTTTTCCTTATTAACGGTCTTTATCAGTTACATGTTGATGTATCTATTTTTAATTTCGAGCAAAATGTGAATGCCATAAAATCAAAATGTCCTAGGGATAGTCCTAATGATAGGTATCTATGGCACCTAAGATTAGGTCATATAGCAGAAGATAGGGTTAACAAATTGGAGAAAATTCGGGCTATTGAGTCCATTGACTTCGAGTCATATCCAATTTGTGAATCCTGTCTTCATGGCAAAATGACTAAGCTCCCTTTTGTAGGACATGGGGAAAGGGCCATGGATCTTCTTGCCCTAGTACATACAGATGTGTGCGGCCCATTTCGATGTGCCGGCTAGAGGCAACTTTAGTCTACTTCATAACCTTTACCGATGATTTATCTAGGTATGGGTATGTGTATCTTATGAGACACAAGTCTGAAGCATTTGAAAAGTTCAAAGAATTCAGACATGAAGTAGAAAAGCAAATTGAAAAACCCATTAAGGTTCTTCGATCAGATCGAGGAGGTGAATACCTTAGTCGGGAATTCCTGGACTATCTCAAGGAAAATGGCATAGTCTCTCAATGGACTCCATCAGGAACACCTCAACTCAATGGAGTTTTCAGAATGGAGGAACCGGACCCTATTAGATATGGTCCTGATCCATGATGAGCTTCACAGACCTCTCTGATTTTCTTTGGGGATACTGTTTGTTAACTACAATATACTTACTGAATAGGGTTCCTTCTAAAATCAGTTCCTACCATACCGTATGAGATATGGCATGGTAAGAAACCAAGTCTGAGTCATCTCAGAATTTGGGGTTGTCCGGCTCATGTCAAAAGACAACAAGCGGACAAGTTAGACTTTAGGTCCTTTAGAGCTCGATTCATAGGATATCCTAAAGAGTCATTAGGATATTATTTCTACATTCCAGAAGATCACAATGTGATTGTGAGTCGACATGCCATCTTTCTTGAAAAATAGTTTATTCAAGATAGCGGCATTGGAAAGCAGATCAAGCTCGATGAGAAAGTCTCACAAGAGCAATGAGCTAAGGACCAAATGGAACCAAATCAGGTTAAGCCAATCCATACACTACCTCCTCCACCTCGTAGATCGGAAAGGATTTTCCGTCCCCCTGAGAGGTACTTAGGTACTATTTCAGAGGATGTAGAGAAAATATTCCTCATAGGTAATGGGGTTCATGGTGATGATCCCAAAACCTATAACGAGACGATATCAGATATCGACTCCTGAGAAATGGTTAGAGGCAATGAAGTCAGAAATTGACTCAATGCACTCAAACCAAGTCTGGACCTTGGTAGATCCACCAAAAGGTATAGTACCTATTGGGTGTAAATGGATCTACAAGAGAAAGATTGGTGCAGATGGGAATGTGGAGACATTCAAGGCTAGATTAGTGGCAAAAGGTTATAGTCAATGCGAAGGCATTGACTATCAGGATACCTTTTCGCCAGTAGCTATGCTAAAATCCATTCCGCACATTGCTTGCTGTTGCAGCCTATTTTGATTATGAAATATGGCAAATGGACATGAAAATGGCATTCTTAAATGGATATCTTGAGGAAGATATCTATATGGAACAGCCGCTAGGTTTCACATCCAGTGATGATGATCACAAGGTTTGCAAGCTGCAAAGGTCCATATATGGACTTAAGCAAGCATCTCGAAGCTGGAATACTCATTTTAATGATGTGATCAAAATATTTGGTTTCATCAAGAATGAGGAGGAGCCATGTGTCTTCAAAAAGATCAGTGGGAGCGCTATTGTCTTCCTCGTATTGTACGTGGATGACATCCTCCTTATTCGGGAATGATATTCCCATGTTGACCATAGTTAAAATGTGGTTATCTAAAGAATTCTCCATGAAAGACCTAGGAGAAGCATCCTTTATTCTAGGAATTAAGGTCTATAGAGATAGACCGAATAGGATGCTAGGACTTTCATAGAAGATGTACATAGAGGAAGTACTAAAGAGGTTTAGTATGGAAAACTCTAAGAGGGGTTTAGTACCCTTCAGACATGGCATTCATCTTTCCAAGAAGATGTGCCCTAGCACACCTGAGGAAATAGAATGCATGAGCAAGATCCCTTATGCTTCAGCAATAGGGAGCCTCATGTATGCCATGTTATGTACACGACCTGATATAGCCCATGCCGTGAGTGTCACGAGCAGATATCAGTCAAATCCAGGTGAAGAACACTGGACTTCTGTGAAATGTATCCTTAAGTACTTAAGAAGAACTAAGGATATGTTACTGATCTTTGGCAATGGAGAACTCCAAGTCCAGGGGTATACAGACTCAGAACTTTATGTCCGATGTAGATGATCGAAAGTCGACATCTGGGAGTCTGTTTGTGTGCAATGGTGGAGCTGTCAGTTTGAAAAAGTTTCAAGCAGACAGTGATAGCAGATTCCACCATGGAAGCAGAATATATCACTGCATCAGAAGCTGCAAAGGAGGCATTCTGGTACAAGAAGTTTGCCACAGAGATCAGAGTGATGCCATCAGATGCCATTCCTCTATACTGCGATAATAATGGTGCCATAGCCCTTGCTAAGGAGCCGTAAGGTCTCACCAGAAATCCAAGCACATCGAGCGGTGATACCACCTCATCCGCGATTACCTCGAGAAGGATTACGTCGAGGTCAAGAGAGTCGACTCCGCAGACAATGTGGTGGACCCGCTTACAAAGCCATTGGGCCAGCAGAAGATCGAAGCCCACCTTGAGAAGATGGGACTTAGATTTGTAGCCAATTGGCTTTAGGTCAAGTGGGAAGTTTGTTAGATATGTGTGCCCTAGAAGCCAGAATTGGCTGACACTTGTAATACACTTCTGGGCAAAATTATAATTTTGACTATAAATAATAAAATAGATTATTTTCTATCATATATGTGTATTTAGTATCTATGATACATCCCTTGAGTTAATGGTAATGATAATTCTTATTTTCAAGAGTTGAAAATTTAAGACAAGAATTTTCATTATTAACTCATAAAATGCTCCTGACCGTAGGATCATCATGAGGATGGTGATTGATCCAGAAGGTTAGTGTACAATCGCTTCTTTATAGTAGATGAGTCTTGAGTCTGCGGTGTAGAGACACCAGAGCGAGAGTATAGGTACTCATTAGAGAATGAGGGCACTGAGCGTGACCACCTCGAGTAGTCATAAGGAAGTCTACCTTCTCGTCGATGATTGACTCGAAGCTGCAGTGGTGTGTCTGATTCTTTGATCTGAGGTGCATCGATAGTTCACCTTGAGGGTGTTATAGTTTGACTACACCATGACTCGGTCTCCTAGCCATTCGGAATCCTGAGGTGTATGTTGGCTATAGCATGTTCATTATAGGAATTGGATTGCACCAAGATGGAATCTATCTACCTCGGTGGATGAGGAGCAGCCCTATGATGATCATGAGAATCAAGTCCATAAGCCCATGGCCATGGTAGAGAGTGAAATAATAGAAAGAGTTTCTATTAAGGTTTTCACATCGAACTTGAATCGAATGATTAAATCATATGATAGAAATTAGGGTTTGACGAGTTCACCTTAACCCTAATCTGATCAGGGCTCAAGATAGAAGAACTTAATCACATAAGTAGCTGCACCAAGAGGTTCATTTTTAGTTTTGATGGGTTGCCACCATATACTGATAGGTGTCATTGGTGGATTTTAGGGGTAATTAGAATGATTTAGATGATCGATCATTCTAGTTGTCTGAATCAGAAGAGTTCTGATCCATCAAAAGGAGTTTTGATGATGTTGATGATGCAGATCACTATATATCCCATTACCTTATAGAACTAAACCTAACTAAGTCACATAAATAAGGGTTTAGATCTAGATATCACCAATTGGACTAATCCAGTTCAATTGATTTGAATTGGATTCAATTAGGTTCAAGAAAATCGTGCTAGCACACGATTGAGCCTAACATTCTCATTTTTCTATCATTAAAAATTATCTCAACTGAGCTAAATAGATTTTTGCTCACTCAGCTATCTTTACTTAGTCTGACTGGAGCTTATTCAGGTCAAAAAAGGATTATCCTAATTTATGAGATAAATTTGAGACAACACCTACCATTTTTCGTCACCTGCTAATTCTTGTCCTTTGACTTTGGTCAAACATTGGCCTTTGATCCTTGGACATCTGTCCATGTGTCATGCACTTATTGGAGAGTAGATAGGGGCTTGTCCCCTCCCTAGAATTGAAAAGAAAGGGGTGCACGCCTAGGATGGCGTGCGCCTATTGATAGGGATGCTTCGACTCCCATACGGATAGGACTCCAGGTTGCTTCTTGGATTCAAACTAGGTGACCCTCACCTATAGACTTTGACCTATCTTAGGTGCCATCTTAGGATGAATCTATGGGTCTCTTATCTGATTGGATTAGGTTATTTCATCCCATCAATCAGATTTGGATCTAATTAAATGAAGCAACGTGATTGGTCGGGGTGATGTGGCACTGCATGGTGCAGCAGGGTCTATATAAAGACCTATCTGCGCCCTCTTTCAATAGATTTCTCTCCTAGCCATGCCCCAAGGCTGCTCCTCTCCATCCTCCATGCCACCTTTCTGATCCTCTCTCTCCTCTCCAAGCCCAAGGAAGTTGGGCCTTCAGATTTGAGCGATTCAGGCAAGAAAAGGCTGACGAGAAAGGAAGAAGGCAGCACTACTGCAGAGACGATAGCAGATCATCGAAAGAAGTTTCAAAGATCCTCCAAATCAAATCTAAATCTAATTTTTGGAGAAAAGATAAAGAAGGAGAAGATCTCCAAAACTAGCCTGAGTGGATACCGATAGAGACCAGACGCTTGTGTGGCTAGATCCAGAACCTCAGGGCTTCAACACGATCATCAATGGGTAATCAGATTACCCAGAATCAAGGTAAAATTAATTTAGATTTGATTTAGTTTAATTTTTTTATTTATCAAATCATAAAATTAGATCTGAAAAGTATCTGATCTGATTAGGATCTAAGAGGTGATTTTTGAAATATGCCTCTTGATCCAATCAGATCTGAACAAACCTGACCCCAAAAAATCAGGATTTTCCTTCAACTATTTCTCTCCTTCAATTTTCATCAAGCTTGCCACCTCTCCATTCTTCTCCATCGATTTAGGTTAGTTCTTGAACCCTTCTTTTTGATCATTCATGTCTTTTAGCATCTCTGCCCATTCGATTTCTTTGAGAGGTCTTGAATTTTATTTTCATTGATTTTTTGGGGATTTTCTATACTTTAGGTTGATCCTCATGTCCTCTGAAGAATCTGGATCAACTGGTTCTGAAAGCTCGGTCCATTTGGGTTTAATGGATCCTCCCCATAAGGACTCCAAACTTATAGAAGTACCTCAACCATCATTCATCATCAATACTATCCCACGCAAACTTCGGTCAGAAGATCTTTCACTAATTAGGATTCAGTTCAGAGTTCCTTCTGATTACAAACTTGAACTCCCTAGTCCTAGAGATCAAGCTTGTTCCCCTCCTCCTGGTCGGACTTATTTGTATGTTGAAATCCTTCAGATAGGACTTCGGCTACCCATACCTTCTTTCATAATCAACTTGTTCAAATTCTTAAATATTTTCTTTGCCATTGTGGCATCAAACTCCTTTAAGTACATTATAGGATTTTTCTCCTTATGCATAATGGCTGACATCTGACCTTCTATCTCCTTATTTTGTAACTTCTTCATCTTCAAACATCATCCAACCACCAAAGATTGGTGGTATGTATCTCCTCAGTTTGGTAAGAAGGGGTTACTCAAGGGTGCCCTTTCTTTCATTCATAACTAGAAGGAGAAATTTTTTTTCATCTCATGTTCTTTTTTAGAATTGGAACTTTCTTGCTGGGGCGACATAAGGGATTTGATCCATCAAGCCCCCGAACTTGAGAAAGAGGATCGGGACTTGACCGATAAGCTAAAAAACTATTGAGCTCAACCAATCTTTAGGCTGCTAGATGATCAGACCTTATTCGACATTAGTCTTAGTCCTCTCAATCTGGTAGGTAGTCCTTTATAGTATGCCAATTATGCATAGTCTCTTTTCTTTCTCTAACTTTGATTTTTTGTTTTATAGAAATGAATCCTGAGGAGAGGAACCGCCTAGTCAAGAAAATCAAGTCCCTCAAGAGGAAGGGCAGCTTCATCAAAAAAACATCGAAAAAGGCTAGCACTAATAAGCCGATCCCGGTCGGGCCGATCCAGGCAACGCCCATCCTAGAGGTTGATGTGGTAGCACCAACTCCGACCTTGCCCCAAGAGGATGCAGCCCCTGTACCTCCTGAGCAGCACGAGGTCATTGAGAAGAAGAAGAAAAAAAAGGACACCATTAGAAAAAGGGTAAGCAGGATGGCTGAAAACTTGAGTGGTAAGGGCTCTGGTCAGGAGCGAGCTTTCTTGGATGATTGGGAGGTCGTCCAATCCCTGATGAAGGGCAGCATCCTCTCACATATTATTGATAAAATGGTTGGAACGAAGGTTGCTAAAAGATTTGACAAGTCCTTTGCTGCCTTTCTCGAGGTAATTAATACCTTCGAACTTGATCGAATGTGGGATGTACTCCTAGAGTTCTGACTTAATTTTCATCTATCTTGCAGCTGTGGCATTACTGTTAGATGTGTGCCCTAGAAGTCAGATTGGCTATCACTTGTAATATACTTCTAAGAATAATTTTATAATTTTGACTATAAATTAATAAATAAATTATTTTTTCTATTAGAGTATGTATTTAAAAATATCTGTGATACATCCTTTAAGTTAATGATAATAACAATTCATATTTTCAAGAGTTGAAAATTTAAGACATGAGTTTTCATAATTAACTCATAAAATGCTCCCAATCATAGGATCAACAGGAGGATGGTGATCGATCTAGAAGGTTGGTGTATGATTGCTTTCTTAGGATAGACGTGTCTTGAGTCTACAGTGTGGAGATACTAGAGTGAGAGTATAGATACTTGTTAGAGAATGAGGGCACTGAGCGAGATGACTTCGAGTAGTCATTAGAAAGTCTACCTTATCATTGATGACTGACTCGATGCTACAGTGGTGTGTATGGTTCTTTGATCTGAGGTGCATCGATAGTTCACCTAGAGGGTATTATAATTTGACTACATCATAACTCGATCTCCTAGCCATTCGGAATCCTGATGTGTATGTTGGCTATAGCATGTTCATTATAGGAATTGGATTGCAACAATAAGGAGATCTATCTATCTCGGTAGATAAGGAGTAGCCCTATGATAATCATGAGATTGAGTCCTTAAGCCCATGGCTATTGTAGAGTGAAGATGATAGAAAGAGTTTCTATTAATGTTTTATATTAGACTCAAATCGAATGATTAATTCATATGATGGACATTAGGTTTGACGAGTTCACCTTAACCCTAATCCTATCGGGGCTCGAGATAAAAGAACCCAATCACACAGGTAACTACACCGAGAGGTTCACTTTCAGTTCTGATGGGTTGCCACCATATACTGCTAGGTATCACTAGTGGATTTTGAGAGCAATTAAAATAATTTTGATGATCAATTATTCTAATTATATGAATCAAAAAAGTTCTGGTCCATCGTAAGGTGTTTCGATGAATTCGATGATTAAGATTGCGACATATCGCATTACCATATAGAATTGAACCTAACTGGATTACACAAATAAGGGTTTGGGTTTAGATGTTATCAATTGAGCTAACCCAATTTGATTGATTTGGATTAGATTCAATCAGGTTCAAGGTAATCATGCTAGCACACGATTGAGCCTGACTTTCTCCTTCTGAAATCTTGCTGATTCATTGCAATCAAGTTAAATTTGATTTAACTCATTCTTATTTTGAATGGATTTATATTTATCTAATTGGAATAAGTTCAAATTAGATTAATTGTAGAAATTAAATACATTCATAGTCAAATTGGACTAGGGTCAAAAGTTAACCTATTTGAGAGAATTAAGGGTCAGCTTATCAGATAATTCTAGAAAATTCTTTAGAAATTATTTTAACCTAATTTATGGATATGTGATAGAGCATGAATTATACATTGGGTGTACCAAATTTTGTGATTTTTGTAGATATCTAGACTAAGTTATGATAGAGCTTGATTTGGATCAAACTATTGAGGGAAGAGTCCTCGGCGCAGTGGACTCTTCCTTATCTACTCATGCCGCCACCTTCTAGATTGATTTTTGGCATTAAAATTAGATGGGATCTGAGAATTTTCATGGAGATCATGTCCAAATGATCCAATGGTCGAACAAATAAGGATTTTTGTCAAAGAGGGACTCTAACTTGGTGCTATGCTTTTGTATAAGAACCCTTGCACTAAGGTTCTTCATGGAAGAAATATTTTTCATACCCAAAGGCCGCCATTCTAGATATCTCACACCCCCTCTATCCTCTCTCTCCCTATCTTCTACATGCCTAAAATATTAGGCATAAATCTGAGAAGAAGATCTAATCAAATTTGTGAAGAGTTTAGGATCTACGTGATGGTGTTCATGAGACGGACATGCTGCCTTCAAAAATTTTTGAAGAACTTTCAGATCAGATTTAGATCTAATCATTGAAGAAAAGATTTGCGAGGAGAAGACATCTAGATCCTTTCTAAGTAGATACTGAAAGAGGCCAGGCCCTTGCATGGCTCCTTCTAGAACCACAAGAAATATCAGGATCATCGTAGAGGAATCAGATTACGCAAACAAGGTATGATATTAAATCTGATTTAATTTTTATTTTAATTTTTAATATCAGATCACCATGATCATATTTGAGATCTTTAAGATCAAATTATATCATTTAAATTTTTTTTTAAAAAAATTATCTCAAATCTGATCAGATCTGTACGATCCTATGGTGGAAAATAGGATTTTTTATTCAACTAGTATGAGAGCCGCGTTAAAAGTTCTTTAGATCTACCATAGATATGATTTTATTTTTATTTATGATCTAATATTAAAAGATTTTAGATGTCACATTAGATGTGATTAGATCTAAAATCTAAAAATTTAAAAATTAAATATTTTAGATCTAATATGTATAAGATGTATGACTAGACTAGGTATAGAATAGTTCTATGTGCAGTCTAGTATGGTCATATATTTATTTCAATTAAATATAATTTTAAATTTATTTAATTTTTATTTTTTTGATGTTATAATTATTTTAATCAGATTTAAAAATAAAAAATAATTTTTTTAATTTTTGATTTATTCAAATGAGATATGAAAGATGCTTGCTTAGAGTAGTCATAGAATAGTTCTATAAGATGTTTAGAATAGTTTTATTTCGACATGATCAAATTTAAAATTTTATTTTTTAGATTTAATATGTAGTATTTTAGATCTAAAGTTATGCATATTGATGATACATGAGATGTATGTGAGATATGTATTAGTTAGATCTTTTTATATATGATATATGATCTAACTAGTTTTGTAGTAAAAAAATTATATTTCTAATTAAAAAATTCTCCATGGCTGTTTGGTCATAAGAACAAAGTAGGATTTAAAGGCCCTCTTCTTTCATTCGATGGAGTTTCTTATAGCATTTAGGGGTGCTGTGCATTCACCCTTAATCAAAAATTAAAACTTATTTTTCTGCAAAATCCTAGATCCTGAAATCCTAGAATTTTTATTACTTATTTTATTCATGAATCCAAAACTTAATTAAGAATTAGGATTATAAAATTAATTAAATCTAAAAATTATAAATTTTTAGATCTAAGATATATTCAGAAAATTGGATTCGAGCTTGGGTAGCTCAATTAGGTCTAGTGGTTGATCAAACCGAATCAAGAGTTAATTAGGTGAGATAAAAGAAAGCTTAGATTTGACCAGCCTAATAGGATTAAGTCTAGAACAAGATCGAATCACATTGTGATGTGACTCGATCAAGTCAAGACCTAATTTGGCTCCATGATTCGAGCCTGAATTGTGGGCTAATCCAATTAGTTCTGATTAGACAATTTGGTGTCTAAGAGTAAGTCTAATAGATATAATCGATTGGTTTTTAATTGAAAGCTACTCGATCTGAATGCATTCTTATCGAGTTAATGGCAAATCCCTTCCATCGGTCTCACTTACCTGGCCATTTGTGTCGATCCAGTTCTGATTTAAGGTGGATAATAATTCAAGCTAACCCATGCCACTAGGTTAGTCATAATTGTTATGACTAAGTCATGTCAAGTTTAAAGAGACCTAAATAAAATCTTCCTAAGAAAATATTAAGTCTACGATCTTCCATCATTGTAGATGTGCGGGCCCTTCCAGAGGTTGATTGTTCTTAGCTAGATATAGTGGTTCAATTACATCAGAAAGATGCAACCATGTCTATTAGGCATTGGATGCTATGGGTTGGAGGATGGATTGGGCTCAATATTTCGAATATGGTGAGGGACCCAATCAAGAATCCAATCTGTGCAAATGGTGAGTCTGACGTAACTAAGGAGTGGCTCAATATTCTGGATACGATGAGATTTATGAATTAGAGATCAGATTAGGGTGCACCATGATTAGAGAATTATTGGACAAGAGTTGTCCACTTATCGATTGACCCATTACCAATAACTCTTAGGTGAGGTGGTGAGTTAGTTGATGGGACCGCACCATCCAATAAAAATCAATAATCATGAAGATTTTTGCATCTCTTCCAAGGAAGTATAGGGATTCGAATAAATAGTGGGAGACTAATTTATTTAAAAATAAAATTTCTAAATAAATTGGTTAAGTATAATTATAAAATATAACTAAAAATTTTGACTCTCTATAGAAAAATATCTGTGTCCAACCCACTAGCCCATATCCTGGACACTCATAGATTGACCGAGTCCAACTACAAGGATTGGCTCTGAAACTTTAAAATTATTTTGGCTTTCGAGAAGTTGACTCATGTGTTGAAACAAGATCCTCCCACCTTACCAGCCCATCCATCTACTGATCAGAGAGCATCTCTCAAAAAATGGATGGATGAAGATAACAAAATCAGGTATTACATGTTGGGCTTGATGTCTGATGAGCTCCAGCACCAATACGAAGACATTAAGACTAGCCACCAAATGTTGGCTCACCTGTAAGAGTTGTTTGATGAACAGAGTCACGTAGCCAAATATCAAGTTACTAAAGGACTGTTTAAGACTCAAATACATGATGGACAGTCAATCCAAAATCCTTGTCTAATGATGATCAAGGATATAGAAGAGCTTGAGAAGCTTGATGTCAAGTTAGATTAGGATCTACAGACTGATATAATTCTGCAGTCCTTGACTGATGCATATGGACAGTACATCATGAACTACCATATGCATAAACTTCAGAGTATCTTGGTTAAGCTCATGAATATGCTGGTTACTGTTAAGCTTTCTATGAAAGATTCTAAAAGCTCAGTATTTGCTGTGAAGTGAACTTCTTCCAAGAGAACATCTTTTGGAAAGAAGAAGAAGTCTATAAAGAAGTAGAAGGTAGATGGTGGGAAGAAGAAGAAGGCAGAGCTGAAGAAGAAGACTGCTAACAAAAAAAAATATTTTTATTGCAACACTGACGGCCATTGGAAGCAAAATTGTCCTCTTTACCTAGCTAGCCTAAAGAATAAGAAGAAGGTAGGTCCTTCTAGAGGTATGCTCATTATAGAATTTAATCTTATAATTTTTTCTGTATCCAGTTGGGTGCTTGACTCTAGTTCTAGTGCTCATTTATTTACTTCTATGTAGGGTCTTGAGGATAGCAGGAGGCTGAGGGATGGTGAGATGATACTATGCATTGAAAATGATGCAAGAGTTGCTACTGTGGCCATGGGAACCCACCCTCTGCGATTACCATCAGGATTAGACTTAGTACTTAGGGACTACTTTTATGTGCCTACAGCAAGCAGAAATTTGATCTCTATTTCATGTTTAGCATAAGAAGGCTATGTAGTTAGTTTTCTTAAGGAGCATTATAATATTCCTTATGAAAAAAATAAAATTGCAAGTGGTTTTCTTATAAATGGTTTCTATCAGTTATATATTGATATTTTTATTTTTTAATATCAAGCAAAATATGAATACCATAGGATCAAATCCATCTAGGGATAGTCTAAATAATAGGTATCTTTGGCACCTTAGGCTAGGTCATATAGATGAAGACAGGGTTAACAAATTAGAAAAATCCAGACTATTGAGTCTATTGACTTTTGAGTCATATCCGATTTATGAATCATGCTTTCATGGCAAAATGACCAAGCTTCCTTTTGTGGAACATGAGAAAAGGGCCACAGACCTGCTTGCCCTAGTACATAATGATGTATGCTGCCCATTTGATGTGCCAGTCTGAGATAATTATATCTACTTCATCATCTTTATTAATGATTTATCTCGATATGGGTATGTGTATTTGATGTGACACAAGTCTGAAGCTTTTGAAAAATTCAAGAAATTCGAACTCAAAGTAGAAAAATAAATAGAAAAATCCATTAAGGTTCTTCGATCAGATCGAGGAGGCGAATACCTTAGTCCGAAATTTCTAGACTATCTTAAGGATAATGGCATAGTCTCTCAATGGACTCTACCTAGAATGCCTCAACTCAATGGAATTTTAGAATGAAGAAATTGGATCCTATTAGATATGGTTCTATCCATGATGAGCTTCATAGACCTCCCTGAGTTTCTTTTGGGACATAGTCTGTTGACCGCTATATATCTACTAAATAGGGTTCCATCAAAAATTGTTCCTACCACACCATATGAGATATGGCATGATAAGAAATCAAATCTAAGTCATCTCAAAATTTGGGGTTGTTCGGCC
Organism: Cocos nucifera; assembly: GCA_006176705.1. Classification (NCBI taxonomy): domain Eukaryota; kingdom Viridiplantae; phylum Streptophyta; class Magnoliopsida; order Arecales; family Arecaceae; genus Cocos; species Cocos nucifera. The sequence continues at coordinate 142,463 of QRFJ01005023.1, read as the reverse complement.
CATGTTAAGAGACAACAGATGGATAAATTAGAGTCTAGGTCCTTTAGAGCTCGATTCATAGGATATCCTAAAGAGTCATTAGGATATTATTTCTATCTTCTGAAAGATCATAATATGATTGTGAGTCGACATGCCATCTTTCTTGAAAAATAGTTTATTCAAGATGGTGTCATCGGAAGATAGATTAGGCTCGAGGAGAAAGTCTTCTAAGAGCCATGAACCAAGGAACCTATGGAACCCAATCAGATTAAGCCAGTCCAATCACTACCTCATCCACCTCATAGATCAAAAAGGATTTTCCATCCTTCTGAAAGGTACTTAGGTACTATTTCAATGGACGTAGAGAAAATGTTCCTCACAGGAAAAGAAGTTTATGGTGATGATTTAAAAATCTATGATGAGACGATATCAGATATCGACTTCAAGAAATGGTTAAAGGCAATGAAGTCAGAGATTGACTCAATGCACTCGAACCAAGTCTAGACCTTGGTAGATCAACTTGAAGGTATAGTACCTATTAGGTGTAAATAGATCTTCAAGAGAAAGATAGATGCCGATGGGAATGTAGAGACATTCAAAGCATGGCTCGTAGCGAAAGGATATAATCAGCACAAAGGCAGTGACCATCAGGATACTTTTTTGCTAGTAGCCATGCTCAAATCAATCCACATATTGCTTGCTATTGCAGCCTATTTCGATTATGAAATATGGCAAATTGACGTGAAAATCACATTCTTAAATGGATATCTTGAGAAAGATATCTATGTAAAACAACCACTAGGTTTTACATCCAGTGATACTATCACAAGGTTTGCAACCTGCAAAGATTCATATATGGACTTAAGCAAGCATCTTGAACCTTGAATGCTCATTTTAATGATGTGACAAAATCATTTGGATTCATCAAGAACAAGGAGCCCTATGCTTTCAAAAAGGTCAATGAGAGCATTGTTGTCTTTCTCGTACTGTATGTGGATGACATCCTCCTAATTGAAAATGATATCTCATGTTGAGCACAGTCAAAATATGGTTGTCTAAAGAATTTTCCATGAAAGACCTAGGAGAGGCATCCTTTATTTTAGGAATTAAGATCTATAGAGATAGACCAAATAGGATGCCGGGTCTCTCACAGAAGATGTACATAGAGGAGGTGCTAAAGAGGTTTAGCATGGAAAACTCCAAGAGGGAATTGGTGTCCATCAAACAAGGCATTCATCTCTCTAAAAAAATGTATCCCAACACACCTAAGAAGATTGAACGCATGAGCAAGATCCATTATGCTTTAGTAATAAGGAGCTTCATGTATGCCATGCTATGCACACGACCTGATATTGCCCATGCTGTGAGTGTCACGAGTAGGTATCAGTCGAATCCAGGCGAAGAGCACTGGACTTTTGTGAAATGTATCCTTAGGTACTTGAGAAGGACTAAGGATATATTTCCAGTCTTTGGTAATGGAGAACTCTAGGTCTAGGGATATACAAACTCGAATTTTATGTTCGATATAGATGATCGAAAGTCGACATCTGAAAGTCTATTTATTTATAATGGTGGTGCTGTCAGCTGAAAAAGTTTCAAGCATATGGTGATAGCAGATTCCACCATGAAAGTAGAGTATATCGCTTCGTCGAAAGCTGCAAAGAAGACATTTTGGTACAAGAAGTTTGCCGCAGAACTTAGAGTGTGCCATCAGATGCTGTCCCACTGTACTGCGATAATAATGGTGCCATAGCTCTAACTAAGGAGCCGAGGTCTCATCAGAAATCCAAGCATATCAAGTGGCGATACCACCTCATCCATAATTACCTCGAGAAGAGATACATCGAGGTCAAGAGAGTCGACACTACAGATAATGCGGCTAACCCATTGACAAAGCCATTGAGCTATTAGAAGATCAAAGCCCACCTTGAGAAGATGGGACTTAGATTTGTAGCCAAGTTGGAGTTTGTTAGATGTATGCCCTAGAAATCAAATTGGTTGTCACTTGTAATATACTTCTAAGGGCAATTTTATAATTTTGACTCTAAATTAATAAATGAGTTATTTTTTCTATCATAGTATGCATTTAAAAGTATCTGTGATACATCCTTCGAGTTAATGGTAATGACAATTCATATTTTTAAGAGTTAAAAATTTAAGACATGAATTTTTATAATTAACTCATAAAATGCTCCCGACTGTAGGATTATCATGAGGATGGTGATCGATCTAAAAGATTGGTGTACAATCACTTTCATAGGATGGATGTGTCTTGAGTCTATGGTGTGAAGACACCAAAGTGTGAGTACAGGTACTTGTTAGAGAATGAGGGCACTGAGCGTGACCACCTCGAGTAGTCATAAGGAAGTCTATCTTCTCATCGATGACTGACTCAATGCTGCAGTGGTGTGTATGATTCTATGATCTGAGGTGCATCAATAGTTCATCTTGAGGGTGTTATAGTTTGAGTACATCATAACTCGATCTCGTAGCCATTCAGAATCTTGAGGTGTACGTTGGCTATAGCATGTTCATTGTAGGAATTGGATGGCACCAATAAGGGGATCTATCTACCTCGGTAGATGAGGAGTAGCCCTATGATAATCATGAGATTGAGTCCTCAAGCCCATGGTCATGGCAGAGAGAAGATGATAGAAAGAGTTTTTATTAGGATTTTACATTGGACTTGAATTGAATGATTAATTCATATGACGGACATTAGGTTTGATGAGTTCACCTTAACCCTAATCCTATTGGGGCTCAAGATAGAAGAACCCAATTACATAAGTAACTACATCGAGAGGTTTACTTTTATTTCTGATGGATTGCCACCATATACTGCTTGGTGTCACTGATGGATTTTGGAAGCAATTTGAATGATTTTGATGATCAATCATTCTAATTGTATGAATGAGAAAAATTCTAGTCCATCGAAAGGTGTTTCGATGATGTCGATGATGAAGATCGTGACATATCCTATTACCATATAGAATTGAACCTAATTGGATCATACAAATAAGGGTTTGGGTCTGGATGTCATCAATTGAGCTAACCTAGTTCGATTGATTTCGATTAAATCCAATCAGGTTCAAGGTAATCATGCTAGCATACGATTGAGCCTAACTTTCTTCTTCTGAAATCTTTCTGATTCATCACAACCAAATCAAATTTGATTTGACTTATTCTTATATTTTGAATTGGTTTATTCACATCTAATAGGAATAAGTCTAGGTCAGATTAATTGTGGAAGTTAAATCCATTCATCGTCAAATTGGACTAGGGTCAAAAGTTGACATATTTGAGAGAATTGAGGGTCACCGGATCAAATACTTTTAAAAAAATCTTTAGAAACTATTTTTATTTAATTTTTGGATATGTGATAGAACATAAATTTTATATTGGGTGTACCAAATTTTATGATTTTTGGAGGTATCTAGACTGAGTTATAATAGAGTTTAATTTGGATCAAACTTTTGAGGGAAGAGTCTTAGGCATAGTGGACTCTTCCTTATCTACTCATGCCGCCACCTTTAAGATTGATTTTTGGCATCAAAATTAGATGGGATCTGGAGATTTTCATGAAGATCAAGTCCAAGAGTCCCAATGGTCAAAAAAATAAGGATTTTGGTCAAAGAGGGATTCTAACTTGGCGTTATGCTTTTGTATAAGTACCCTTGCGCCAAGGCTCTTCATGGAAGAAATATTTTTCATACCCAAAGGCTACCGATCCAAATATCCCACACCCCCTCTATCCTCTCTCTCCCTCTCTTCTACATGCCTAAAAAGTTAGGTATAAATCTGAGAAGAAGATCTAATCAAATTTGTGAAGAGTTTAGCATTTATGCGATAGTGTTCATGAGACGGACACACTGCCTTCAGAAATTTTTTGAAGGACTTCTAGATTAGATTTCGATATAGTCTTTGGAAAAAAGATTTGTGAGGAGAAGATGTCTAGATTCTTTCTAAGTGGATATCAATAGAGGCTAGGTGCGTGCATGGCTCCTTTCAGAACCTTAGGAAACATCAAGATCATCGCAAGGTAATCAGATTATCCAAACAAGGTATGATATTAAATTTGATTTAATATTTATTTTAACTTTTAATATCAGATCTTCATGATCAGATCTAAGAACTCTTAGATTAAATTGGATCATTTAAGAATTTTTAAAAAAATCTATCTCAGATTTGATCAGATATGCATGATCCTACGGCAGAAAATCAGGTTTTTCCTTCAATAATTACTTGTTCGCCCATTCGAAGACAGCCGATCTCCACCAAGTCGAGTTCTCCAAGGCCCTCCAGAAGGCTCAGGTAGAGAAAGAAAGGGTTTAGGCTGAGGTCGACCAATGGAAGGTGGTCTTGGAGGCACAAACTATAGAGGTCGATCGCCTTTGAGAGGCATTAAGGAGAGAAGAGGAGGTTTCTGCGGAGCTGAGGGTAGCCTTGACTCTTTCGGAGGACAAAAGAAACAAGGCTAAAGAGGAGGTCAGCATCGAGAGGGGGTGGGCTATTGAGGCCTTCAAGTCTTCTAAAGCAATGGAAGACATCAAGATTGCCTTCACCCAAGAAGCTTTTCTGGAGGAATTTGAGATCTGCATGTGGAGGGTTGTAAAGAACTTTCCAGAGGTACATCTCGACCTTCTGATAGATGAGACCAACGAAGAAGCTAGTCCTTCTAATGCTAGGGCCACCTCTCCTATTATCGAACCCAACCCTGAAGCTCCAAGACTTGCAGTCGACCCTGAGGCCATAAGGAATGCTCAGACCTCACCTACTGTTGAACCAATCAAGGTCGAAAATCTTTAATTACTTGTACTTTTCTTTCTTTCATTTTTGATGTACTCAAACATTTTAAGAAATGAAAATAAACTTCTTTCCTCTTAACATTTATGCTATGGAGAATGTTATTCAGAGTCCCTTTAGTAACCAGAGTTGAGGTCCATCATCTTCGAACAATGCCGAGCCCTTGCCCCATGAGATCCTTCTAGAACCTATAGTCAAGGAATATAAGAGGAAAATTTACCATATGAAGAAGCTGAAGAAGATGAAGGATGAGCTTTAAAAATCTAGAAAGAATACTTCTAAGGTGACAATTGAAGTCACCCACCTTCGTAAGCTTCACATGAAGGACTTTGCAAGCTTCAGCATCAAGAAAGGCAACTTCAAGAGAGAATTAGCGAAGCTTAAAAAGAGTGCCAGTGATAAATTCTGGATGCTAACTACAAAGATCAGTTCCCTCGAAGCAGAGTTTATTACGGTGAGAGAGAAAATTCAACTATTGGAGGGGAGCTTGCCATGATTTATCGATAAGGATCAGTACGAATTGGATTGTTCCCAAAGGTTTTTCGTGCTCTAGAAGCAGCTGTCTGATGTCGAGTGTACCTATGAGACCTACCGGATGGGCTGGTGTGGTAGAATATCCAAACTTGAGCAGTAGCTCTGAACTGCCAACAGCAAGGTAGCTCGACTTCAGTAGCAGCTCGTCGATGGCTATCGATCTAACACCAGTAAAGAGTCGGAGGAGATTGCTTCTTTGAAGAGGATCATAGAAGAACTCTTGGAATCAATCAAAACTAAGAAAGTCGAAGTTCAGTGATTGAAGCTTCAGTTGGTTTGTGAACAACAAGCCATCAAAGATGCTGAAGCTGAAATTGAAGTTCTGAGGAAAAGACTGTGAACGTCAGAAGAAAATTATCAATAGGCTGACAGGATGTTTCGCGACAACCTAATGAGAAGGAAAGAGCTCGAGGAAGAGATTGTTAGCCTAAAAGAATCATTAGTGGTGGCCAACAATCCAAAGTCTAAGGAATCAGATCCCTCTTAGAACTTTGGTTTTTTCTTTTTTACATTTGTAACCGATCTTGCAGACCTTCATTTTGTACTTAACTTTGATTTAATGAAATGATACCATTCTTCATTTTCACTTTGCGTTAGTTGAATGTCTGTTGACATCTCTTACTTTTTTTTATCTCTCTTTCACTTTTTTTTCTTTTGGATGGTCTTGTAGATCTCGGCTTTGCAATGGATCTTGACTTCAATAAAGGAATGCTTCCTTCAGTCTTCTTTTTCACTCTGCTTGGATTAATTTGATATCCATTAGTTTTTCAACTTTCTCCATATTGCTTTCTATTGAAATGGTTGTTGAACACTAATGTTCTAGCTTAGTTTATTTTTTTTGGTCCCTTTGTCAAGATGAGGTCCTCCCCTACTCTTGATGAGGTCAGCTATTAATTTGCCCCCCATCTGGACGAGCTCCTCCTCTTGTTCCTGATGGGATAGGTTTCTACTTTTGTCAAGATAGAGTCTTCCTCTCATCTTGGTTAGCTGAAGGTCTTTATTTAAATCGGGATGAGGTTTTCCTCCTGTTCCAGTTGGTGCAGCAGGAGCTCGACAGGGCTGTTGATAGGGGCCTCTCCCCTCTTCCAATTTTAAATAATCTGAGGCCTCTATCTTGCTCGAGTTTGGATGAGATTTTTCTCCTGTTCCTAACAGGATTGTAGGAGCACATAAGAGCTGTTGGAAGGGCCTCTCTCCGCATCTCATCTTAGATTAACGAGGTCTTCGCTATGCTCAAATTAGGACAAGGTTCACCTCCTATTCCTAATAGCACAGTATGGGTGCATAAGGGACGTTGGAAGGACCTCTCCCCTCATCTCGTTTTAAATTAATGAGGCCTTCGCTTTGCTCAAGTAAGGATGAGGTACTCCTCCAGCTCCTAATAGGATAGTTGGGATGCATAAGGGCCATTGGAAGGACCTCTCCCCTCATCTCGTCTTAGATTAATGAGGTCTTCACTTTGCTTAAGTTAGGATGAGGTTCTCCTCCTATTTCTAATAGGACTATAAAGGCATATAAGGGTCGTTGAAGGGCCTTTTCTCTCATCTCATCTTAGATTAATGAGGTCTTTGCTTTGCTCAAGTTAAGTTGAGGTTCTTCTCCTATTCCTAGTAGGATAGTAGGAGTGCATAAGGACCGTTGGAAGGGCCTCTTCCCTCATCTTGTCTTAAATTAACGAGGCTTTTGCTTTGCTCAAGTTAGAATGAGATTCTCCTTCTGTTCCTAGTAGGACTATAGGGACACATAAAGACCGTTGAAAAGGCCTCTCCCCTTATCTCATCTTAGATTAACGAGGTCTTCGCTGTGCTCAAGTTAGGATGAGGTTTTCCTCATGTTCCTAAGAGGACAATAGGGGCATATAAGGGCCATTGGAAGGGCCTCTTCTCTCATCTCATCTTAGATTAACGAGGCCTTCGCTTTATTCAAGTTAGGATGAGGTTCTTCTCCTATTCCTAACAGGACTACAGGGACACATAAGGACCATTGGAAGGGCTTCTTTTCTCATCTCATCTTAGATTAACGAGGCCTTCACTTTGCTCAAGTTAAGATGAGGTTCTCCTATAGTTCCTAATAGGGCTATAGGGGCACATAAGAACTATTGGAAGGACCTCTTCTCTCATCTCATCTTAGATTAACGAGGCCTTTGCTTTGCTCAAGTTAAAATGAGGTTCTTTTTCTGTTCTTAACAAGGCTGTAGGAACATATAAGGGCCGTTGGAAGGGCCTCTTCCCTCATCTCATTTTAGATTAACGAGACCTTTGCTTTACTTATGTTAGGATGAGGTTCTCCTCCTATTCCTAATAGGATTGTAGAGGCACATAAGGGCTGTCGGAAGGGCTTTTCTCCTTATCTCATCTTAGATTAATGAGGCCTTCACTTTGCTCAAGTTAGAACAAGGTTCTCCTCCTATTTCTAATAGAACTATAGGGGCACATAAGGGCTATTGGAAGGACCTCTCCCCTCATCTTGTCTTAGATTAATGAGGCCTTCGCTTTACTCAAGTTAGGATGAAGTTTCCTTCTATTCCTAATAGAACTATAGGGGCACATAAGGGTCGTTGGAAAGGCCTCTTCCCTCATCTCGTCTTAGATTTACGAAGCCTTCGCTTTGCTCAAGTTAGGATGAGATTCTCCTCCTATTTCTAATTGGACTGTAGGGGCACATAAGAGCCGTTGGAAGGGCCTCTCTCCTCATCTCGTCAAGGCCTTTGCTTTGCTCAAGTTAGGATGAGGTTCTCCTATTCCTAACAGGACTGTAGGGGTACATTAGGACCATTGGAAGGACCTCTCTCTTTATCTCATCCTAGATTAACGAGGTCTTCACTTTGATTTCAAATAAAGTTTGGTTGAGTTATTTCCTATCATTATACAATTTTGAATCAAAAAATAGAGATGTCAAAAAGAGAGAGTTTTATTGAAATAAGATTACTGGTAATATATTCGAAGATTCTTTGAATTCTAGGGGTGCGAGAGTGTCACTCCTTCGAGCTCCTTTAGATAATAAGTTTTAGGTTGGATGATCTCCTTGACTTCATACGGGCCCTCCCAATTTTGTGTGAGCTTTTTCTGATTCTGAGGATACAAAATAGCCGCTCGTCAAAGTACCAAGTCTCCTACTTTAAACGCTTTGCCTCTGACCTTAGAATTATAGTAGCGAGCTACTTTCTGCTTGTAAGCCATCATCCAAACTTGAGTTTCTTCCTTTTTTCTACCAACAAGTTGAGGTTGGCCCTAAGATCTTGTGAATTCTCCTGCTCATTAAATGCCACAACTCATGCTGATGGAAGCTTAAGCTCTATCGAGGTAACGACTTCCATCCCAAAGCCCAGGGCGAATGGAGTCTCCCGGGTTGACAATTTTTGGATTGTCTAGTATGCCCAGAGTATATGATAGAGTTCATCTATCCAAGTCTCCTTTGCCTTCTTAAGCCTTGCTTTAATACCTTGCGATAAGATTCTATTGGTTACCTCAGCCTCACTGTTTGCCTATGGATGGGCCATTGATGTAAAATGGTGAGAAATGTTCAAGTCTTCGCAGAACTCCGCAAATTTTGCTCTGATAAACTATCAGCAATTATTTATTATGACGATATAAGGTAGACCGAATCTACAGACAATCAACTTTCAGACAAAGTTCTATATTTTTGCTTTATTTATTTTTGCTAGAGGTTCGACCTCCACCGACTTCATAAAGTAATTAATTGCTACCAGTAGGAACTTCTACTGTTTGGATGCCATGGGAAAATGTCCAAGTATGTCCATTCTCTATTGTGCAAACAACCATGGGGCACTTAGGGGTGTAAGCTCGGAGGCCGACTATCTTTGGATATTTGCATTTCTTTGAAAGTGGTTGCACTTCCTGACATATTTTGTAGAATCATTATACATAGTTAGCCAATAGTAGCCCTACCGAAGTAGTTTATGAGATAGGGACCTGGCTCCCAAATGACTCCCACAGACTCCTTCGTGCACTTTCTATAATGCAAAGTTGGCTTCAAAAGTTCAAAGAAATTTTAGGAGTGGTAGCGAATACAACCTTTTATACAATTTTTTCTCATAGAGAACATACCGGGAGGTCTGATTCTGTAATTTCGGAGCTTCTTTTGGGTCATGAGGCAGAATTCCATCTTTGAAATAAGTGAGCAGTGGGTCAATCCAGCTCGGTTCATGCTCAACCTACATCACAAACTATGGTTCTTTCGAACTCGGGCATTTCAAGACTTCAAAGAAGACTCCCTTATGCAGTTCGGCTGGAGCTAGTGTGGCCAATTTAGAGAGAAGGTTGGCCCTAGCATTTTCTATTCTTGGAATCTACTGAATGCTAAAATTGCTAATGGCTGGAGTTAAGTTCTTTTCTTTCTCAAGACATTTTATCATGCTTCCTTCTTGAGCTTTGTAATTACCACTAACTTGTCCGACCACTAGTTAAGAATCATTATAAGCTTGTAGTCGATTTTCTTTTAACTCTTTGACTATCCTTAATCCTTCTATCAGAGCTTTACATTCAGCTCCATATTACTTGTCGAAAATTCAAAGTGCAGCACGTATTCAGCAATGACTCCTTCTAGGTTTATCATGATCAACCCAGTGCCTGCGCCCGAAGCATTGGATGAGCCATCCACATATAAGACCCAAAAGCCTTCAGGAAGATCAGCACTTTCTCCATTAGAGGTCAACTATAGCAATGGAATGTTGACTTCATTTTATTCAAGTTCAGCCTCATCCGGGATAGTGCATTCTACTACGAAATTGCTAGTATTTGAGCTTCAATCGATGGCCAAGGTTGAAAGTTGATATTGAATTTTGTATGTTCAATTGCCCATTTCACGATGCTTTCGGAGGCATCTGCTTGATGAAGAACTGCCTTAATTAGCTGATCAGTGAGGAGGGTTATGGTGTGCCCCTAAAACAAAGGTCGGAGTCTCTGGACTGCAATTTATAGAGCATAAGTTAGTTTTTCTAGCTTAGTATACCTGGTCTCTACGTCCCTCAGCACTCAGCTTATGTAGTAAATTGGTCATTGCATTTTTGCCTCTTCCTTGACTAGGACTGCTGCAAGGGTTGTCAGAGAGTTCGTTAGGTACAAAAAAAATTCTTCTTCGAATTCGGGCTTGGCTAGTAGGGGAGGTGAGCTGAGGTAGCTTTTGAGTTCTTCAAATGCCTGCTGATATTCAGTGTCTCAGCAGATGTTCCTTGGCTATTTAAGGATTCGAATGAAGGGCATACACTGCTTAGCCAACTTTGAGACAAAGTGGTTTAAGTCCGCCAACTTTTCGATTAGGTGCTAAACTTTCTTTATTGATTTTGAAGTGGTGATCTCTTGAATGGTCCGAATTTTCTCTAAATTTATCTCAATTTTGTGTCTTGACACCATGAACTCCAAGAATTTTCTTGAAGTTACACCAAAGGTGCATTTCCTAGGGTTTAATTTTATCTTGTACTTTCAAAGAGTGCTAAAGGTTTCTTCAAGATCAGCTATATGATTTGCTAAGATTTGGCTCTTGACAGGCATGTCATCTACATACACCTCCATGTTGCGATCGATCTGCTCCTTGAAGATCTTATTGACCAGATGCTGGTATATTGCTCCTACATTTTTAAGTCCAAAAGGCATGACCCTGTTGAAGGAAAATCCTGATTTCTCAGTCCAGGTTCGTTCAGATCTGATTAGATCAAGAGAAATATTTCAAAAATTTTCTCTTGATCTCAATCAGATCTTGATATGTTTCAGATCTGATTCTTATTATTTTAATAAATAAAATAAAACAAGATAAATTAAATCAAATTTAATTTACCTGATTTGGGTAATCCTATTACCCTGTAGATGATCCTGATTGCAGCGGAAGGTTCTGGATCTTAACAACGCAAGCGCCTGGCCTCTACCGGTATCCACTCGGGTTGGATCTAGAGATCCTCTTCTTCTCTATCACACCTCCAAAAATCAGATCTGGATCTGATCTGGAGGATCTTCAAAACTCTTTTGAAGATCTGCAGTCGTCCTTTTGCAGCAGCGCAGCCTTCTTGCTTTTGATCGCCTTTCCTTGATCTGAATCGCACCAACCAAAGTCCAAAACACCTTTTGGACGTGGAGAGCAAGGGGAGAAGAGACTATGGCATGGAGAAGGAGGGGAGAGGCAGCCTTGGGGCATGTCTAATTAGCATTGGAATTAGGGTTGGGCGCAGGGTCTTATTTATAGACCTCTTGTGATCCAACTCCTCTTCCTCCTCAACCAATCACAACCCTTTGTGAAATCAGATCTAAATCTGATTGGTTGGAATAGAGACCCCTGGATTCCTCCTTAGAGGGCGCCTAAGACCAGTCAAACTGGATTCTTAGTAGAACTCTGATTGGAATCCAAAAGGGAGGTGGAGTCCTTGTCCAACAAGGACTCCTAGGCGCCTCCTACTTGGGCTCACGCCACCCTTGGCGTGCGCCCTTCTCCTTGCCAGGTTCTGGCAGGGGGACAGGCCCCCACCAGCTCTCCAATAGGTGCATGACATGTGGTCAAAAGTCAAAGTGTCAATGGTCAACGTTTGACCAGTCAAAGGTAGACTTTTGACCAAAGTCAAAGAACAAGAAATGGCAGGTGACCAAAAATGGCAGGTAATGTCTTACAAATAAGACAACCTTATTCTGACTTGGACAACCTCCAGTCAGACCATATGAAGGCCTCTGATTGAGCACAAACTCCTTTGGCTCAGTCAGGACAACTTATTTATGATAGTAAAAGAAGAACGTTAGGTTCAATCGAGTGCTAGCACGATTTCCTTGAACCTAATTGAATCTCATTCAGATCAATTGAACTAGATCAGTTCAATTGATGATCACCAGATTCAAACCCTTGTTTGTGTGACCCAGTTAGGTTCAGTTCTGTATGGTAATGGGATATGTCATGATCTCTATCATCGACATCATCGAAACTCCTTTCGATGGATCAGAACTCTTCTGATTCGAACAGCTAGAATGATCGATCATCTAAATCATTCTAATTGCTCCCAAAATCCACCAGTGACACCTAGCAGTATATGGTGGCAACCCATCAGAGCTGAATGCGAACCTCTTGGTGCAGCTACCTGTGTGATTAAGTTCTTCTATCTTGAGCCCCGATCAGATTAGGGTTAAGGTGAACTCGTCAAACCCTAGTCTCTGTCATATGATGTAATCATTCGATTCGAGTCCAATGTGAAAATCTAAATAGAAACTCTTTCTATTATTTCACTCTGCCATGGCCATGGGCTTCTGGACTTGATTCTCATGATCATCATAGGGCTGCTCCTCTACCACCGAGGTAGATAGATTCCATCTTGATGCAATCCAGTTCCTACAATGAACATGCTATAGCCAACATACACCTCAGGGTTCCATATGGCTAGGAGACCGAGTAATGGTGTAGTCAAACTATAACACCCTCAAGGTGAACTGCCGATGCATCTCAGGTCAAAGAACCAGACACACTACTGCAGCATCGAGTCAGTCATTGACGAGAAGGTAGACTTCCTAATGACTACTCGAGGTGGTCACGCTCAGTGCCCTCGTTCTCTAACGAGTACCTGTACTCTCGCTCCGGTGTCTCCACACCGTAGACTCAAGACTCATCTACTAAAGAGAAGCGATTCGTACACCAACCTTCCGGATCAATCACCATCCTCGTGATGATCCTATGGTCGGGAGCATGTTTATGAGTTAATAATGATTATTCATGTCTTAAATTTTCAACTCTTGAAAATATGAATTATCATTACCATTAACTCAAAGGATGTATCACAGACACTAAATACACATATGTGATAGAAAATAACCCATTTTATTAATTATAGTCAAAATTATAATTTTGCCCCTAGAAGTGTATTACAAGTGTCAGCCAATTCTGGCTTCTAGGGCACATATATCTAACAATCTCCCACTTGTCCTAAAGCCAATTGGCTACAAGTCTAAGTCCCATCTTCTCAAGGTGGGCTTCGATCTTCTGCTGGCCCAACGGCTTTGTAAGTGGGTCTGCCACATTATCTGCGGAGTTGACTCTCTTGACCTCAACGTAACCTTTCTCAAGGTAATCGCGGATGAGATGGATATCGCCGCTCAATGTGCTTGGACTTCTGGTGAGACCTCGGCTCCTTAGCAAGGGCTATGGCGCCATTGTTGTCGCAGTAAAGAGGAATGGCATCTGATGGCATTACTCCAATTTCTGCAGCAAACTTCTTGTACCAGAATGCTTCCTTTGCAGCCTCTGATGCAGCTATATATTCTGCTTCCATGGTGGAATCTGCTATCACAGTTTGCTTGGAACTCTTCCAGCTGACAGCTCCACCATTGCACACAAACAGACTTCCAGATGTCGACTTTCGATCATCTATATCGGACATGAAGTCCGAGTCTGTGTATCCCTGGAACTTGGAGTTCTCCATTACCAAAGACCAACATCATATCCTTAGTTCTTCTCAAGTACTTAAGGATACATTTCACAGAAGTCCAGTGTTCTTCACCTGGATTTGACTGATATCTGCTTGACACTCACAGCATGGGCTATATCAGGTCGTGTACATAGCATGGCATACATGAGGCTCCCTATTGCAGAAGCATAAGGGATCTTGCTCATGCGTTCTATTTCCTCAGGTGTGCTGGGGCACATCTTCTTGGAAAGATGAATACCATGTCTGAAGGGTATTAATCCCCTCTTAGAGTTTTCCATACTAAACCTCTTTAGTACTTCCTCTATGTACATCTTCTGTGAAAGTCCTAGCATCCTATTCGGTCTATCCCTATAGACCTTAATTCCTAGAATAAAGGATGCTTCACCTAGGTCTTTCATGGAGAATTCCTTGGACAACCACATCTTGACTGATGTCAACATGGGAATATCATTCCCAATAAGGAGGATGTCATCCACGTACAATACGAGGAAGACAACAGCGCTCCCACTGACCCTTTTGAAAACACATGGTTCCTCTTCATTTTTGATGAAACCAAACTTTTTGATCACATCATTGAAACGAGTGTTCCAGCTCCGAGATGCTTGCTTAAGTCCATATATGGACCTTTGCAGCTTGCAAACCTTGTGATCAGTATCACTGGATGTGAAACCTAGCGGCTGTTCCATATAGATATCTTCCTCAAGATATCCATTTAGGAATGCCGTTTTCACGTCCATTTGCCATATTTCATAATCGAAATAGGCTGCAACAGCAAGCAATGTGCGGATGGATTTTAGCATAGCTACTGGGGAAAAGGTATCCTGATAGTCAATGCCTTCGCGTTGACTATAACCTTTTGCCACCAGTCTAGCCTTGAATGTCTCCACATTCCCATCTGCACCAATCTTTCTCTTGAAGATCCATTTACACCCAATAGGTACTATACCTTCTGGTGGATCTACCAAGGTCCAGACTTGGTTTGAGTGCATCGAGTCAATTCTCTGACTTCATTGCCTCAAGCCATTTCTCGGAGTCGATATCTGATATCGCCTCGTTGTAGGTTTTGGGATCATCACCATGAGCACCATTACCTATGAGGAACATTTCCTCTACATCCTCTGAAATAATACCTAAGTATCTTTCAGGGGGACGGGAAACTCTTTCCGATCTACGAGGTGGAGGAGGTAGTGTTCTTATTGGCTCAACCTGATTTGGTTCCACTTGGTCCTTAGCTCGTTCTGCTTGTGAGACTTTCTCATCAAGCTTAATCTGCTTTCCAATGCCACTATCTTGAATAAACTATTTTTCAAGAAAGATGGCATGTCGACTCACAATCACATTGTGGTCTTCTGGAATGTAGAAATAGTATCCTAATGACTCTTTAGGATATCCTATGAATCGAGCTCTAAAGGACCTAAACTCTAACTTGTCCGCTTGTTGTCTTTTGACATGAGCCGGACAACCCCAAATTCTGAGATGACTCAGACTTGGTTTCTTACCGTGCCATATCTCATACGGTGTGGTAGGAACGGTTTTAGAGGGAACCCTATTCAGTAAGATAAGATTGAAGTTAATAATGAATGTCCCCAAAGAAAATCAGGGAGGTCTGTGAAGCTCATCATGGATCGAACCATATCCAATAGAGTCCGATTTCTCCATTCTGAAACCCCGTTGAGTTGAGGTGTTCCTGGTGGAGTCCATTGAGAGACTATGCCATTTTCCTTAAGATAGTCTAGGAATTCCCGGCTAAGGTATTCACCTCCTCGATCTGATCGAAGAACCTTAATGGGTTTTCCAGTTTGTTTTTCTACTTCATGTCTGAATTCTTTGAACTTTTCAAAAGCTTCAGACTTGTGTCTCATAAGATACACATACCCATACCTAGACAGATCATCGGTAAAGGTAATGAAGTAGACAAAATTGCCTCTAGCCGGCACATCAAATGGGCCGCACACATCAGTATGTACTAGGGCAAGGAGATCTGTGGCCCTCTCCCCATGTCCAACAAAAGGGAGTTTAGTCATTTTGCCTTGAAGACAAGATTCACAAGTTGGATATGACTCAAAAGTCAATGGACTCAATAGCCCATTTTTCTCCAATTTGTTGATCCTATCTTCTGCTATATGACCTAATCTCAGGTGCCATAGATATCTGTCGTTTGGACTATCCCTAGGTCGTTTGGCATTCACATTTTGCTCGATAGTTAGAACAGGTACATCAATATGCAAGCTGATAAAGACCATTAATAAGGAAACCATTTGCAATTTTATTTCTTTCATAAAGAATGTTACAATGGTCCTTAAAGAAGGTGATCACATAACCTTCTTGTGCTAAGCATGAAACAGAAATCAAATTCCTGCTAGCTGCAGGCACATAATAACAGTCTTTTCAAAACTAAGTCTAAACCAGATGGTAATCGAAGAGGGTATGTTCCCACGGCTACTGCAGCAACTCTTGCTCCATTACCGATGCGTAGGATCATGTCTCCATCCCTCAGCCTCCTGCTATCCTCAAGACCCTGCATAGAAGTGCACAGATGAGCACTAGAACCAGAGTCAAGCACCCAACTGGATGCAGAAGAAACCGTAAGGTTAGACTCAATAACGAGCATACCTCCAGAAGGACCTTCCTTCTTGTTCTTCAGGGTGGCCAGGTAAGTAGGGCAGTTCCGCTTCCAATGGCCGTCGCTGTTGCAATGGAAACACTTTCCTTTGCCATCGGACCTTTCTTCTTCGGTTCTGCCTTCTTCTTCTTTGATCCTTCCACCTTTTGCTTTTTCACAGACTTCTTTTTCTTTCCATAAGACTTTCTTTTGGAAGAAGTCCGTTCCATAGCAAGAACTGAGCCTTTAGAACCTTTCATAGAAAGCTCAGCGGTAACCAGCATATTCATTCAACTCGGCCAAGGAATTTCTGAAGTTTATGCATGTGGTAATTCATGATGAATTGCCCATATGCATCAGTCAAGGATTGCAGAATAATATCGTTCTGCAAGTCCAAGTCCAACTTCACACCGAGCTTCTCAAGCTCTTCCATGTCCTTGATCATTGTCAGACAGTGATCTTGGACTGACTGCCCATCACGCATCTTAGCCTTAAAAAGTCATTTCGTGACTTGATATTTGGCTGCGCGACTCTGTTCACCAAACATCTCCTGCAGGTGAGCCAACATTTGGCGAGCAGTCCCGATATCTTCATGTTGGCGCTGGAGCTCATCAGACATCGAGCCCAACATGTAAGTATCTGGCCTTATTATCTTCGTCAATCCATTTTTCCAGAGACGCTCTCTGTTCAGTGGATGGACGAGCTGGTAAGGTGGGAGGGTCCTGGTCCAAAACATGGTGTTAACTTCTCTGAACCCAAAACAATTTTGTAGTTCCTGAGCCAATCTTTATAATTGGGTCCAGTCAGTCTATGTGTGTCCTAGGATACGTGCCAATGGGTTGGACGCAGACATTTTCCTGTAGAGAGTCAAAGATTCTAGTTAGATACTGTAATTTTGACTTGACCAATTTGTTTAGGGATTTTATTTTTAAACAAATTAGCTCCCACTATTTTCTCGGATCCCTACACTCCCTCTGTAGAGATGCGAAAATCTCCACGATTGATGATTTCTAGTGGGTGGTGCGGTCTCACCAACTGACTCATCACCTCACCTAACAGTTATTGGTGATGGGTTAGCCAATGAGTGAACAACTCTTGTTCAATGATTCTCTAATCATGGTGCACCCAAACTTGGTCTCTAATTCATGAATCTCACCGTATCCGGAATATTGATCCACTCCTTAGTTAAGTCAGACCCACCATTTGCATAGACTGGGTTCCTAATTGAGTCTCTCACCGTATCCGAAATATTGAGCCCAACTCATCCTCCAGCCCATAGCATCCAATGCCTAATAGACATGGTTGCATCTTCCCGGTGCAACTGAGCCACTGTATCCAGCCGAGAACAATCAACCCCGGGAAGGGCCCGCACATCTACAATGGTGGAAGACCTCAGACTTAATCTTTTCTTAGGGAGAATTGATTCAGGTCTCATTAAACTAGACTTGGCTTAGTCATAACAATTATGACTAACCTAGTGGCATGGGTTAGCTCGGATTATTGACCACCTCAGATCAGAACTGTGTCAACAGATATGGCCAGGTAAGTGAGACCGGTGGAAGGAATATGCCATTAACTCGTACAAGAACGCATTCAGGTCGAGTAGCTTCCAATTAAAAACCAGTCGGTCGTCTGTGCCAAACTTACCTTAGACACCAAATTGTTGAGTCAGAACCAATTGGGTTAGCCTACAATCCAGACTCTAACCTCTGAGCCTAATTAGGTCTTGCTTGATCGTGACTCGATCTTGACCCAGACTTAATCCTATTAGGCTGGTCAATTTAAGCATTGTTGATCCCATCTAACCAACTCTTGATTCGGTTTGATCAACCGCTTAGACCTAATTGAGCTACCCAAGCCCGAACCCAGTATTATGAATATGTCTTAGATCTGAAATTCTCAATTTTAGACCTAATTAATATTCCATAAACTTAATTCTTAATTAAGTTAGGGTTCATAAACAAAATATGCACAATAAATCCTAGGGTTTCAGGATCTAGGGTTTTGCAGAAAGTAAGTTTTGGGTTTCTGATTAAGGACGAACACGCAGCACCCCTACACATCATAAGAACACCCCATCGAATGGGAAGAGAGGGCCTTTAAACCCTTCTTCGTTCTTATGACCGGACGGCCAAGAGGAACGCCTTAATCAGGAACATGTCAATACTACAAAACAGTTATAGATCTATATCATATATCTCATATACAAATTTAGATCTAATCATGGCATATTTTGCATACATCTCATGTATCAAATCATGCATGTTTTCAGATCTAAATTATCTCATAATAATCTAAAAAATTAGATTTAAATTGATCTAATCAAAATAAATTCTAATCTAGACAATTATGTAGAACTATTCTACAACTAGTCTAGACATGCATCAATCATATCTCATATGATATTTAAAATTAAATAATTTTTATTTGCTATTTTATCAGATGTTATTATAACACTTATAATATCAAGAAAATAGTAAATAAGAAGATCTAAAATATGATTTAATCAGATTAAATCAAAGACATGCAAAACTATTCTATAGAACTATTCTATTCTAGAACTAGTCATGCATATCTTCATGTTCTTAGATCCAAATCATTTAATTTTAATTTTTTCTGATTTCAGATCTGATCACATCTCATGTGACATCTGAAATCACTTTATTTTCTAATTAAAATAAAATTAAAATCAGATCTAAACAATTTTAGAACCATGGCTCTGATACCAGTTGAAGGGAAATCCTGATTTCCCGGTCCAGGTTCGTTCAGATCTGATTAGATCAAGAGATATATTTCAAAAATTTTTCTCTTGATCTCAATCAGATCTTGATATGTTTCAGATCTGATTCTTATTATTTTAATAAATAAAATAAAATAAGATAAATTAAATCAAATTTAATTTACCTGATTTGGGTAATCCTATTACCCTGTAGATGATCCTGATTGCAGCGGAAGGTTCTGGATCTTAGCCACGCAAGCGCCTGGCCTCTACCGGTATCCACTCGGGTTGGATCTGGAGATCCTCTTCTTCTCTATCACACCTCCAAAAATCAGATCTGGATCTGATCTGGAGGATCTTCAAAACTCTTTTGAAGATCTGCAGTCGTCCTTTTGCAGCAGCGCAGCCTTCTTGCTTTTGATCGCCTTTCCTTGATCTGAATCGCACCAACCAAAGTCCAAAACACCTTTTGGACGTGGAGAGCAAGGGGAGAAGAGACTATGGCATGGAGAAGGAGGGGAGAGGCAGCCTTGGGGCATGTCTAATAGCATTGGAATTAGGGTTGGGCGCAGGGTCTTATTTATAGACCTCTTGTGATCCAACTCCTCTTCCTCTCAACCAATCACAACCCTTTGTGAAATCAGATCTAAATCTGATTGGTTGGAATAGAGACCCCTGGATTCCTCCTTAGAGGGTGCCTAAGACCAGTCAAACTGGATTCTTAGTAGAACTCTGATTGGAATCCAAAAGGGAGGTGGAGTCCTTGTCCAACAAGGACTCCTAGGCGCCTCCTACTTGGGCTCACGCCACCCTTGGCGTGCGCCCTTCTCCTTGCCAGGTTCTGGCAGGGGGACAGGCCCCCACCAGCTCTCCAATAGGTGCATGACATGTGGTCAAAAGTCAAAGGGTCAATGGTCAACGTTTGACCAGTCAAAGGTAGACTTTTGACCAAAGTCAAAGAACAAGAAATGGCAGGTGACCAAAAATGGCAGGTAATGTCTTACAAATAAGACAACCTATTCTGACTTGGACAACCTCCAGTCAGACCATATGAAGGCCTCTGATTGAGCACAAACTCCTTTGGCTCAGTCAGGACAACTTATTTATGATAGTAAAAGAAGAACGTTAGGTTCAATCGAGTGCTAGCACGATTTCCTTGAACCTAATTGAATCTCATTCAGATCAATTGAACTAGATCAGTTCAATTGATGATCACCAGATTCAAACCCTTGTTTGTGTGACCCAGTTAGGTTCAGTTCTGTATGGTAATGGGATATGTCATGATCTCTATCATCGACATCATCGAAACTCCTTTCGATGGATCAGAACTCTTCTGATTCGAACAGCTAGAATGATCGATCATCTAAATCATTCTAATTGCTCCCAAAATCCACCAGTGACACCTAGCAGTATATGGTGGCAACCCATCAGAGCTGAATGCGAACCTCTTGGTGCAGCTACCTGTGTGATTAAGTTCTTCTATCTTGAGCCCCGATCAGATTAGGGTTAAGGTGAACTCGTCAAACCCTAGTCTCTGTCATATGATGTAATCATTCGATTCGAGTCCAATGTGAAAATCTAAATAGAAACTCTTTCTATTATTTCACTCTGCCATGGCCATGGGCTTCTGGACTTGATTCTCATGATCATCATAGGGCTGCTCCTCTACCACCGAGGTAGATAGATTCCATCTTGATGCAATCCAGTTCCTACAATGAACATGCTATAGCCAACATACACCTCAGGGTTCCATATGGCTAGGAGACCGAGTAATGGTGTAGTCAAACTATAACACCCTCAAGGTGAACTGCCGATGCATCTCAGGTCAAAGAACCAGACACACTACTGCAGCATCGAGTCAGTCATTGACGAGAAGGTAGACTCCCTAATGACTACTCGAGGTGGTCACGCTCAGTGCCCTCGTTCTCTAACGAGTACCTGTACTCTCGCTCCGGTGTCTCCACACCGTAGACTCAAGACTCATCTACTAAAGAGAAGCAATTCGTACACCAACCTTCTGGATCAATCACCATCCTCGTGATGATCCTATGGTCGGGAGCTGTTTATGAGTTAACAATGTTTATTCATGTCTTAAATTTTCAACTCTTGAAAATATGAATTATCATTACCATTAACTCAAAGGATGTATCACAGACACTAAATACACATGTGTGATAGAAAATAACCCATTTCATTAAATTATAGTCAAAATTACAATTTTGCCCCTAGAAGTGTATTACAAGTGTCAGCCAATTCTGGCTTCTAGGGCACATATATCTAACACCAGTAACAATAGAGACCATAGTCAATAATAAAACCAATTTTTTCATCATCCTCTAGTGCCATCCGAATTTGGTTATAGCCGAAAAAGGCATTCATGAAAGTGACAAGTTCGTGGCTTGAGATTGCGTCCACCAGTTGATCGATTCTAGTTAGCGGGTAGCTATCTTCTTGGCAGGCCTTATTCGACTTCTTGAAGTCTATGCACATCCTCCACCTACCATTCATCTTCTTGACAAGGATCACATTCGAAACCTAGCTTGGATAGGAGACTTATCGAATGAATCTGGCCTTCAAGAGCTTATTAACTTCTTCTGTAATTGCCTTTTGTCTCTCCGGGGCATGGTTGCGCACCTTTTTATTTATCGATCGATGCTTGGGATCAATAGCTATACGATGTTCCATAACTTCAGCATCAATTTCTGGCATGTCCGTGGGGACCCAAGCAAAGACATCTATATTTCTCTAAAGAAATTCGACAAGCTGCTCTCATACATTTGCTTCCAATTTGGAGCCAATCTGCACTGTGTGCTCTTTATTCCCATCATTCAGAGGGACTGAGATAAGATCTTCCATTGGTTCTTTCCTTTCTTCCATAAAATCATCCTGGACATGCAACCCATCGACTGGGCAAGGGTTGGGCTGCTCACCCATTTGCAGGGCAATTGAATAGCAACGCCTTACCAGAGCTTGATCTCCTCTGACCTCTTCAATCTCATAACTTGTTGCAAACTTTATTTTTAAATAATAGGTCGATATTACTACCTGAAGTGCATTTAGACCAAGTCAGCTAAGGATAGCATTGTAAGCAGATGGAGCTTTTACCACCAAAAAATTTATATGCACCCTAGATTGCTTTGGATATTACCCCACTGCTACACTCAGAGTTATTACATCCTCAACTGGCACTGCATCTCCAATGAAGCCAACCAATGAAGAATTCATTGGTCCAAGCTGGTTATTGGGTATGGACATTTGGGAGAAAGAGTCATAGAACAAGACATCGACTGAACTTTCATTATCGATAAGAACATGGTGTACATCATAATCTGCTATGTTTAAAGTAATTACAATCACATCATTGTGCAAGAACTGAACATCTTGTGCATCTTCTTCAGTGAAAGCAATGGGCCCTTTAGTTCTCTATCTTTTAGCCGATCTTTTAGATCCGCCGGCCTCCTTACACTAAAGTCCCCCAGAGATGGTGTCGATGATGTCGAGAGGTGGCTAATCTCTTGGCTGCTCCTTCCTCCTCAGTGGTTTTGGTTGTAGCAATGCCCTGGGCCAATTTTTCCTTACCTCGGATCGGCATAATAGAAATTGGTCAAGCCAACCTTGTCTGATAAGCTCCTCGATCTCATCTTGGAGCTGAACACATTCCTCAGTATCGTGACCGTGATCACGATGGTAAAGATAGTACTTATTAGGATTGTTCTTCCTAGGATGAATGTGCATTCTCTTTGGCCTTAGCAGCTACTCCTTGATCTCCATCAGCACTTGAGCTTTTGAAGCATTGAGGGGGGTGTAGTTGTGAAACCTTCTAAGGGGAGAGCCCCTTCATTCCCTTCTATTGGAGCTCTTTTGATGGCGAGCTCGAGGAGGGGTTTGGGCTCGCCTACACTCAGGGAGAGTATGTGAGCACGGCCAAACTTCATTTAGCTTTTCTTCAACTATGGGCTTGCTAGACATAACCACCTATGGCTCTCTTGCAGCTTTCTCATCCTTCAGCTTGAAGTTTTCTTTAGCTTAAGTGTTCTGCTCAAGCTAGTAGATCAGCAAAATTTCTAAAATACTTCTTCTTTAGGGAGAACAGTAGATCATTCTTCTGAAGGCCATCCTTTAATGCGGTCATGGCAATAGATTGGTCCAAGTTTCAGACCTCTAATGCAGCGATGATGAAGCAGTTGACATAAGCTTGGATGGACTCTCCTTTTTGCTACTTGATGTTGATGAGGGAGTCTGAACCTCTCCTAGGATATTGGCTATTGATAAAATGAGCCACAAACTGATGGCTTATTTGATCAAAGAAGAAGATCATACCCGACATCAGTGTTGAGTATCAGTTTGTTGCTGCTTCCTTCAGAGTAGATGGGAAGGCTCGACATGGGATGGTGTCTGACATGCCATGGAGCAGCATCATAGTCTAAAAGGTCTTCAGATGGTCGACCGGATCAGTGGTTCCATCGTAGCTTTTGAATTATGGGAGCTTGAAGTTTGGCAAAATTGGCTCCTGCATGATTCTCTAAGAGAAAGGAGGGTTAGTGCAGACATTGTCATAGTTAGCTGGGATAGCATGGCGGAGCTCCTCAATGCACCAATCCATTTTCTGGAGCTTTCGATCGAGGGCCCCATCTCGATCATGGATCTTAAAGAATTTCTGACTGTAGATAGGGAAGGTCTCTTCTGGAGAAGAATCATTATCAGAATAGGAGCTCTCTGCTCTCTACTTCCTCTTCTTAGAGGTGATGGATCTGCTGACCCGACTATGCCTCCTTGGGATTGATTCTTGACATCCCGATGGGAGGTTTTTTGACTGGACCATCGCTGGGAGTTGCCTCATGGCTTGCACCATTTTGGTGACGCTGCGAACCTACTATACTAATAAGTTAAATTGCTCTGGATCCATCATTATCATTGGTGGAGGAGGTTGTGGTGCCGATGATGGTGTTGAAGTAGGTGAGTTTGGCTCAAATCTGATGGCAGAGGTAGTGGATCTCTGAGTGGTTGCCTTCTTTAGAGGCATTTCGAAGACTAAGAAGGATTAGATAGAGATGGATCTTGAATCTTGGAGAAGAGAACAATCAAAATTGACTGAGCGCTCCTTTTAGAGCAAGGGTTCAGAATCCTTCCTCTAGCACCAATCTTATTAGTGTGGAATCTGGTTGATGCTGGAGTGAACTGAAGTTGGGGGAGATGAGGCTGCTGTTGGTGATCTATAAAAATAAAGTCCTAATCGGAGCCGAGGGTGGTGGCTCTGGCAGGATCCTTCGACGGTCAAGTTAGCTCTTCTAGCCAATAGAAATGGAGTGCTCAAAAAATTAAAGAGCAGAGCAATGGAAAGGGGAATGAGAGCTTAGAGAAAATATATCTAAAGGGTTCCTTTTATAAATGAAGCCTGTAACAAACTGATGGTGACAGTCGTAACTATCTGGTAGTGGGTCATTCAGGCCACATGGAGTTTGTTATGGAGGATAGTGTTCGTTGTCATGACATGCTAGTCTACTGGAATTTAATAGTTGAAGTTCGAATGGAGCGGGCATTAGAATTGAAGAGCTTCGGGTTACATCAGTTTTAGAGTAGTTTGGACTCCTTTAAGGTTGCCTGCTTCTATGTTGATTTGTATTAAGCTGGTAATTGAATTCATGTGGATGACGAGGTCCTTCTAGCTGATTGGGAGAAAATTGAATGAAGGAAACTTGCCTGGTGACTGAAAGGAGCTTGTTCATGATAATTTCTCCTAGAGGAGATCACTTGGAAGGAGATCGGATGGAGGAACTTGATTGGAGGAGATCATTCGTTAGGAGGATGACTGACGAAGTTCATCCAATGAGAGCACAACTAAGAAGATCATCCAGAAAGAAATCATCTAGAAGGAATCTGACTATGGGTAGTTTAGAAGGAGATCTACTGGAAGGGCTCTAACTGGGGCATCACTACTAAGGGAGTTTAGAAGACTGAAGGAGTTCGATCGGAAGGAGCCTATCTGATGATCAGATGGAGATCGGCCAATGAGAGCTTAGTTGGCAGCTGTAGATGACTACGACACTTTTGTGACTCAATCATTTTCTTTCAAGCTCTATAACTTTCATGAACGCTCGAAGGTTAATAAGGTGGAGATAAGGCTCCTTCGCTCACGTATCCAAAGATCTTGGTGCAAATTGTAGAAATTTGTTCAGGAAGGAGAAGTTCTGCTGATTCGGTGTCAATCCAGTGTTGAACAATCCAGATGAATTTTGGTAAGGAGAGAGTCCAAGCAGCTTCAAGGTCGATCAGACCAGACTGCATCATGATCGATCACTTAATTGCTTCAAGAGCTGCCGCCACTATTCAAGCTCGTTTGGGCGAGACCCATGAGGCCCCGGAGGTTCTCGAGTTATTGCATGAAGTTGGCCATGATTGCTATCACTGGACGAGGTCGCCCCAAGGCCCAAATCCTTCTCGGACTTCGACAAGAAAGGATATATCCCTAACAATCGACATCATTGAAATACCTTTTGATGGACAAGAACTCTTCTAATTCATACAATTAGAATGATCAATAATCAAAATCATTCTAATTGCTCCCAAAATTTCCGAGTGACACCTAGCAATATATAGTGGCAACCCATCAGAATTGAAAGTGAACCTCTTGGTGTAGCTACCTATGTGATTGAGTTCTTCTATCTTGAGCCTCGATAGGATTAGAGTTAAGATAAACTCATCAAACCCAACATCCGTCATACGAATTAATCATTTGATTCGCGTCTAATGTAAAATCCTAATAGAAACTCTTTCTATCATCTTCACTCTACCATGGCTATGGGCTTAAGAACTCAATCTCATGATTATCATAGGGCTACTCCTCATCTACCGAGGTAGATAGATCTCCTGTTGGTGCAATCCAATTTCTACAATGAATATGCTATAGCCAATATACACCTCAGGATTTTGAATGACTAAGAGATCGAGTTATGGTGTAGTCAAACTATAACACCCTCAAGATGAACTATCGGTGCACCTTAGGTCCAAGAACTAAACACACCACTACAGCATCGAGCCAATCATCGATGAGAAGGTAGACTTTCTTATGACTGCTTAAGCTGGTCACGCTCTGTACCCTCATTCTCTAATGAGTACCTGTACTCTCGTTCTGATTTCTCCACATCAAAGAGTCTAGACACATCTATCCTATGAAAGTAATTATACACCAACCTTTTAGATCGATCACCATCCTCTTGATGATCCTATGGTCGGGAGTAGTTTATGAGTTAATTATGAAAATTGACGTCTTAAATTTTCAACTCTTGAAAATATGAATTATGATTAGCATTAACTCAAAGAATATATCACAGACTCTTTAAATACACACTATAACAGAAAACAATCATTTTATTAATTTATAGTCAAAATTATAAAATTATCCTTGGAAGTGTATTACAAGTGTTTAGCCAATCTGGCTTTTAGGGCACACATCTTATAAACTCCCACTTGATCTAAAGCCAAATGGCTATAAATCTAAGTCCCATCTTCTTAAGATGGGCTTTGATCTTTGACTGACTCAATGACTTTGTCAGTGGATCGGCCGCATTGTTTGTAGTGTTGACTCTCTTGACCTCGACATATCCCTTCTCGAGATAATCGTGGATGAGGTGGTATCGCCATTCAATGTGCTTGAATTTCTAGTGAGACCTTGGCTCCTTAGCTAGGGCTATGGTGCCATTGTTGTTGTAGTATAGAGGGATGCCATTTATTGGCATCACTTTGAGCTCTATGATAAACTTTTTATACCAGAATGCTTTTTTTATAGCCTCCGATGCAGCGATGTACTCTGCTTACATGGTGGATTCTACTATCACCATCTGCTTGAAACTCTTCCAACTGACAGCTCCATCATTATAAATAAATAGACTTCCAAATGCCAACTTTTGATCATCTATGTCGAATATAAAATCTGAGTTTGTATTCCACTAAACCTAGAGTTCTCCAATACAAAAAACTAGAAACATATCCTTAATCCTTCTCAAGTACTTAAGAATATATTTCACAGAAGTCTAGTGCTCTTCATCTGTATTCGACTGATACCTGCTTGTGACACTCACAACATGGGCAATATCAGATCATGTACATAGCATGGCATACATGAGGCTCCCTATTGCCGAAGCATAAGGGATCTTGCTCATGCATTCAATCTCCTCAGGTGTGCTAGGGTACATCTTCTTGGAGAGATGAATGCCATGTCTAAAAGATACTAAACCCCTCTTAGAGTTTTTCATGGTGAACCTCTTCAGCACCTCCTCTATGTACATTTTCTATGAGAGATCCAGCATCCTATTCGATCTATTTCTGTAGATCTTAATTTCTAGAATAAAGGATGTCTCTTCTAGATCTTTCATAGAGAACTTCTTAGACAACCACATTTTGACTATAGTCAACATGGAAATATCATTTCCAATTAGAAGGATGTCATCCATGTACAATACGAAGAAGACAACAATGCTACCACTGAATTTTTTGAAAATACTGGGCTCCTCCTCGTTCTTGATGAATCCAAATGATTTGATTACATCATTGAAATGAGCATCTAGCTTCGAGATGCTTGCTTATGTCCATATATGGATGTTTGCAGCTTGTATACCTTGTGATCATCATCATTGGATGTGAAACCTAGTGGTTATTTCATAAAGATATCTTCCCTAAGATTTTCATTTAAGAATATCGTTTTCATGTCCATCTACCATATTTTATAATCGAAATAGGCTGCAACAGCAAGCAATGTGCGGATAGATTTGCACATGGCTACCGACGAAAAGGTATCCTGATAGTCAATGCCTTTGCACCGACTATATCCTTTAACTATGAGCCTCACTTTGAATATCTCTACATTCCCAATGACACCTATTTTTCTCTTAAAGATCCACCTTCAGGTGGATCTACCAAGGTCCAGACTTAGTTCAAATGCATTGAGTCAATTTCTGACTTCATTGCTTCTAATCATTTCTTAGAGTTGATATCTGATATCATCTCATCATAGATTTTGGGATCAGCATCATGAACCCTATTTTCTATGAGGAACATTTTTTCTATGTCCTCTGAGATAGTACCTAAGTATCTTTTAGGAGGATGAAAAATTCTACTTGATCTACGAGGTGGAGGAGGTAGTGCCTGGGTTGGCTCAATCTGATTAGGTTTCATAGGTTCCTTAGCTCATTTCTCATCAGAGACTTTCTCCTCGAGTCTAATCTATCTTCCGATGCCACCATATATAATAAACGATTTTCAAGGAAGATGGTACGTTGACTCATAATCATATTGTGATCTTCTGAAAGATAGAAATAATATCCTAATGACTCTTTAGGATATCCAATAAATCAAGCTCTAAAGGACCTAGACTCTAATTTGTTTGTTTATTGTCTCTTGACATGGGACGGATAACCCCAAATTCTTAGATGACTCGGACTTGATTTCTTACCATGCCGTATCTCATATGGTGTGGTAGGAACCATTTTAGAGGAAACCCTATTCAGTAAATATATAGCGGTCATCAGACTATGTCCCTAAAAAAATTTAGAAAGGTCCATGAAACTCATCATGGATCGGACCATATCTAATAGGGTTCGATTTCTCAATTCTGAAATCTCATTGAGTTGGGATATTTCTGATGGAGTTCATTATGAGACTATGCCATTATCCTTAAGATAGTCTAGAAATTTTTAACTAAGGTATTTGCCTCCTCGATTTGATCGAACAATCTTAATGGATTTTTCTGTTTGTTTTTCTACTTTAAGTATTAATTTCTTAAACTTTTCAAAGGTTTCAGACGTATGTCACATCAAATAAACATATCCATACTGAGACAGATCATCGACAAAGGTGATGAAGTAGACATAATTTTTTCTGACTGGCACATCAAATGGGCCGCATACATCAGTATGTACTAGGGCAAGTAGGTCTGTAGCCCGTTCCCCATGCCCCACAAAAGGAAGATTGGTCATTTTGCCATGAAGGCATGATTCATAAATCGGATATAACTCAAAAGTCAATGAACTGAATAGTCCAGATTTTTCTAATTTGTTAATCCTATATTCAACTATATGACCTAGCCAAAGATACCTATCATTTAGACTATCCGTAGGTCACTTTAATTCTATGACATTCATATTTTGCTCGATATTAAAAATAGAAATATCAATATAAAACTAATAGAGACTATTTATAAGAAAACCACTTATAATTTTATTTACTTCATAAAGAATATTACAATGATCTTTAAGAAAACTAATTACATAACCTTCTTGTGTTAAATATGAAATAGAAATCAAATTTCTACTTGCTGTAGGCACATAAAAATAATCTATAAGAACTAGATCTAATCTTGATGATAATCGAAGAGGGTAGATTCCCACGGCCACAGTAGCAACTCTTGCTCCATTTTTGACTTATAGGATCATCTTACCATCCCTCAGCCTCCTGCTATTCTCAAGATCCTGCATAGAAGTGTATAAGTGAGCACTAGAACTAGAGTCAAGCACCCAACTAGATGCAGAGAAAATCATAAGATTAGATTCTATAATGAGCATACCTCGAGAAGGATATGCCTCATTGTTCTTTAGGCTGGTCAGGTAAAGAGGGTAGTTTCACTTTCAGTAGCCATCAGTGTTGTAATAAAAATATTTTTTCTTATCAACAGCTTTCTTCTTTAGCTCTGCCTTCTTCTTCTTCGCACCATCCACCTTCTGCTTCTTCATGGTCTTCTTCTTCTTTTCAAAAGACTCTCTTGGAAAAAGTCTGCTCCACAGTAAGCACTAAGCTATTTGAACCTTTCATAGAGAGCTCAGTAGTAAACAGCATATTCATAAGTTTAGTCAAGGTATTTTGAAGTTTGTGCATATAGTAGTTCATGATGAACTGTCCATATGCATCAGTCAAAGACTACAAAATTATATCAATTAGTAGATTCTGATCTAACTTGAAATCGAGCTTCTCAAGCTCTTCTAAGTCCTTGATCATCATCAGATAATGATCTTGGACAAACTGTCCATCATGCATCTTTGCTTTAAAGAGTCTCTTAGTGACTTGATATTTGGCTACATAACTCTATTCACCAAACAACTCTTACAGATGAGCCAACATTTGATAGCTAGTCTTACTGTCTTCATGTTGGCGTTGGGGCTCATCAGACATCGAGCCCAACATGTAATACCTGGCTTTGTTATCTTCATCCATCAATTTTTTAAGAGATGCTCTCTGATCAGTGGATAGACATGCTTGTAAAGTTGGAGGATCCTATTCCAAAACATGAGTCAACTTCTTGAAATCCAAAACTATTTTGAAGTTTTCGAGCCAATCCTTGTAGTTGGGTCTAGTCAGTCTGTGGGTGTTCAGGATACAGGCTAGTAGGTTGGACGCAGACATTTTTCTATAGAGTATCAAAGTTTTTAGTTAGATTTTATAATTAGATATAACCAATTTATTTAGAGGTTTAATTTTTAAACAAATTAGGCTTCTACTATTTACTTGGATTCCTACACTCCCTTGGTAGAGATGTAAAAATTTTCATGATTATTGATTTTTAGTGGGTGGTGTGGTCTCACCAACTGGCTCACCACCTCACCTAACAGTTATTGGTGATGGATCAACTGATGAGTGGACAACTCTTATCCAATGATTCTCTAATCATGATGCATCCAAACTAGATTTCTAATTCATGAAGCTCACCATGCCTAAAATATTATTTCACTCCTTAGTTAAGTCAGACCCACCATTTGCATGAATTAGGTTTCTGATTGGATCTCTCATCGTATCCAAAAAATTGAGCCCAACCCATCCTCCAATCCATAGCATCCATTGCCTAATAGACATGGTTGCATCTTTTTGATGCAACTAACCACTGCATCCAACTAAGAACAATCAATCTCAGGAAGGGCCCACACATATACAATGGTGAAAGATCTTAGACTTAATATTTTCTTAAGAAAATTTAATTTTGATCACTTTAAACTTGACTTGACTTAGTTATAGCAATTATGACTAACCTAGTGGCATGGGTTGGCTTGAATTATTAGCCATCTCAAATCAGAACTGGATCGATACAAATGGCTAGGTAAGTGAGATCGGTGGAAGGGATATGCCATTAACTTGATAAGAATGCAATCTGATCGAGTAGCTTTTAATTAAAAACTAGTTGATCATATCTGTCAGACTTACCTTAGATACCAAGTTATCGAATCAGAATCAATTGGGTTAGCCAACAATCCAAGCTCAAACCGCGAAGCCAAATTAGGTCTTGACTTGATCGAGTCAAATCTCGATGTGATCCAATCTTGACCCAAACTTAATCCTATTAGGTTGGTCAATTCTAAGCATTCTTTGATCCCACCTAACCAACTCTTGATTTGGTTTGATCAATTGCTAGACCTAATTAAGATACCCAAGCCTGAACCCAATTTTATGAAAATATCTTAGATCTAAAAATTTATAATTTTTGGATCTAATTAATTTTATAATATTAATTATTATTTAAGTTTTGGATTAATTAACAAAACATATATTAAAATTTTAGGATTTCAGGATCTAAACTTTTACAAAAAAGAAGTTCTCATTTTTAATTAAGGATGAATGCACAGCACCCCTACATATCATAAGAACACCCCATCGAATGGGAGGAGAGGGCCTTTAAACCTTACTATATTCTTATGACTGGATGGCTAAGGAAAATGCCTTAATCAAAAATATATTTTCCAAACTAAACTAGTTAAATCTAAATCATATATCACATATACAAAAGATCTAACCTATACATGTCTTGCATACATCTCATATATCATAACTTAATCAACCATGCATGCTTTCAGATATAAAATATCATATATTAAATCTAAAAAATAGAATTTTAAATTTGATCATATAAAAAATAAAATTATTCTAGATATTTTATAGAAATATTCTATAACTAGTCTAAGCATGCATCTTTCATAACTCATATGAATAAATTAAAAATTAAAAACTTTATTTTCCATTTTTTAGATCTAGTTACAATAATTATAAAATAAAAAAAATAAAAAATAAATAGATCTAAAAATATATTTAATTAAATAAATAATATAATCAGACTAGACTACACATAGAACAATTTTATTCCTAGTCTAGTCATGCATCTCATACATTATAGATCTAAATCATATAGTTTTTAATTTTTTGATTTAAGATCTAATCACATCTGATGTGATATAAAAAATTATTTAATATTAGATCATAAATAAAGAATAAATTAGATTTAAAAAAACTAAAAAATTGCTAACACAGCTTTTATTCCAGTTGAAGGAAAATCTAATTTTCTACTGCAAGATCGTCCAGATCTGATATGATCTAATCTGAGATGGATTTTTCTACAAAATTTTTTTTGATTTGATCAGATCTAAGAATTTTTAGATCTGATCATGGTGATCTAATATTAAAAATTAAAATAAAATTAAATCAAATTTAATTTGAAGTACCTAATTTGGTAATCTAATTATCCTACGATGATCCTGATCATTCCTGAGGTTATGGAATGAGCCACGCATGCGCCTAGCCTCGACCAATATCCACTCAGATAGGATTTGAATGTCTTCTCCTATAAATCTCTCCTCTAAAGATTAGATCTGAATCTAATCTATAGTTTCTTCAAAACTATTTCTGAAGGTAGGCCATCCATCTCACGAACACCATCGCGTAGCTTCTGAATCTTATGCCAAAAACCTTAGACCTTTAACTCAGATTTGTGCCTAACATTTTAGATATGTAGAAGCGAGGGAGAGAGAGGATAGAGGAAGTGTGGGATATTAGATGGTAGGCTTCTTTGGGCATGGAAAATATTTTGTGTGATGCTTCTCTTTGGCATGAGAAAGGGTTTTAATTTCAATGCCACGTAGAGTCCTTCTTTGATAAAATAACCAATTTATTTTTTTTATTGGGACTCTAAGACTTATTCTCCATGTGAAGCACCAAATCCCATCTAGTTTTGTCACCAAAATTCAATCAAAAATGGGGTGACATGAGTAGATAAGGAAGAGTCCATTGCGCCTAGGACTCTTCCCTCAAGAGTTTGATCCAAATCAAACTCTATCAAAACTAAGTCAAATAACTACTATAAATTATGAAATTTGGCACACCCATATCATGACTCGATTTCTATCACATATCCAAAAATCACATCAAAAGGATTTCTAAAAATCTTTTTAGAAACATCTGATTAGGTGTTCTTCAAATTCTCTTAAATAGGTCAACTTTTGACCCTAGTCCAATTGCACTAGGAATGGATTTAATTTCTATAATTTATCTAACCTAGACTTGTTCTAGTCAAATAAAAATAAACTCATTCAAGATACAAAAATAAGTTAAATCAAATTTAACTCGATTGCGATGAATCGAAAGATTATAGAAGGAGAAAGCCATGCT
Source organism: Cocos nucifera (assembly GCA_006176705.1). Lineage (NCBI taxonomy): Eukaryota > Viridiplantae > Streptophyta > Magnoliopsida > Arecales > Arecaceae > Cocos > Cocos nucifera. The sequence continues at coordinate 109,001 of QRFJ01005023.1, read as the reverse complement.
CAATCGTGTTCTAGCATGATTATCTTGAACCTGATTGGATCTAATCAAAATCAATCATACTAGGTTAGCTTAATTGATGACATCTGAATTTAAATTCTTATTTGTGTGACCTAATTAGGTTCAGTTTCAAATGGTAATGAGATATGTCTTGATCTCTCTCATCGATATCATCGAAACATCTTTTAATGGACCAAAACTCTTCTGATTCATATAATTAGAATGATCGATCATCAAAATTATTCTAATTACTCCCAAAATCCACCAATGACACCTAACATATATGGTGGTAATCCATAAAAATTGAAAGCGTACCTCTTGGTGCAGCTACCTATGTGATTGGATTCTTCTATCTTGAGCCATGATAGGATTAGGATTAAGGTAAACTCGTCAAACCCAACATCCGTCATATGAATTAATCATTCGATTCAAGTCCAATGTAAAACCCTAATGAAACTCTTTCTATCACCTTCACTCTGCCATAATCATGGGCTTAAGAACTCAATCTCATGATTATCAAAGGGCTACTCCTCATCTACCGAGGTAGATAGATCCCCTATTGGTGTATTCTAATTCCAATAATGAACATGCTATAGCCAACTTATACCTCAGGATTCCGAATGGCTAGAAGATTAAGTTATGGTGTAGTCAAACTATAACACCCTTAAGGTGAACTATAGATGCACCTCAGGTCCAACAATCAGACACACCACTGCAGCATCGAGCTTGTCATCTACGAGAAGGAACACTTCCTTATGACTACTCAAGGTCGTTACGCTCAGTGCACTCATTCTCTAATGAGTACTTATACTCTCACTGTAGTATCTTCACACTATAGATTCGAGGTACATCTATCCTAAGAAAGAGATTATACACTAATCTTTCAAATCGATCACCATCCTCATGATGATCCTACGGTCGGAAGTAGTTTATGAATTAATTATGAAAATTCATGTCTTAAATTTTCAACTCCTGAAAATATGAATTATCATTACCATTAACTCAAAGGATGTATCACAGACACCTTAAATATACACTATGATAGAAAATAACTCTTTTATTAATTTATAGTCAAAATTATAAAATTACCCTTAGAAGTCTATTACAAGTGTTTAGCTAATCTGGCTTCTAGGGCACACATCTAACATCTTTTTCTTTTATACACTTATTTTCTTTGGTTTTGCATGTGGTCTCCTAATCCTCACATCTAAAAAATAAGGGGGGAGGCATCCAAGAGTTGGATGCCTCCTAAAACTCCTCCTTGGTCTTTTTTTAAGACTAGGTTTTGACCTAGTCTTTTATACATAAAAGGGAGGATGCCTTCTATCAGGTTTAGGATGTGTAAAACCTGAAAAAATCATGAAAAAATAGAAGAAAAGTAGGAGGAGGCATGGGAGATTTTGGATGCCAAGTTCCATGAAGGAGAGACCTCATTAAGCCATTAATTATTAATTTCTTAAAGAGAGAAAGGTAAGAAAAAAATTATTTTCTCTTAGAGATTTATTTCTATTCCTCTTTTATTTGTTCTTTGTGATTTTTATATGTTAAAAATCTGATGAGAAAAAGGTTGATGGCCTGGGGTTTTGGGGTGCCAAAAATCTTGGAGAAGAGCCTTCAATTATCACATCAAAGGTTTATGTCTTAAAGAGACAAGGTAAGAGAGAAGATTATCTTCTCTTGTGATTTTATTTAAAAATCTTTGTCCTTTATTTTTGATCTATTTTTATATGATAAAAATCTAAGAGAGAGAGAGGATGAGGGCATGGAGGTCTGTGCTCTAAGATGTTGGGGCATGAAGATTAATTTTGGACATGATCTGATCATGTCCTAATGAGAGAAGGAAAAGAAAAGAATATCTTCTCTTAGGGTTTCTTTAAGAATCCTTCTTCTCTATATTTTTGCATGATTTTTCTATGAGAATAATCAGAGTGTGTGAGATCTGAAAAAATGAGAAAAATCTAGGGAAGGTCTTCCCTTATCCTAGCATTAAGATATTTTCAGGACATCAATCGTTGATGTCCTGAAAGAGAAGATTTATCTTCTCTTAGGACCTTTTCTAATGTATTTAATTTTTCATTTTTCATTGATTCAAAGGTTGGATTTCTCTCGTAATCCTCCTCTTATTCTTCATCTCTTGGAATATCCAAGCAATCCAAAGAATAAATTTTAGATTAACCATCCACAGGGATCTGCGAGAAGCCAGCACTTTGAGTGGATCTTCATTCAACAAACCTCCGATTTTGTTACAGCCTCATGTGGATTATCTATAAAGGCTAGACTGTTGATCCCATGATTGATTTAGATGATTGCCAAATCTTGAGTTTATTATGTATCTAATCATGTATCTCAAGAATGTGTGTAGGATTTTTCAAGCTTCCAAAATGAAGAATTTATCTCAAGAATAGATACTCTCAAGATGCCATGCCAAAATACTTAAAAGATCAAATTCACACATAATTTGATCACTTGGTATGAAAAAAGTATGATTGAAAGAAGAGAAATTAGAATTGACGGAAGCAATCTTATTTAGAAGAGTTCGGGATCAAGAAATTCAAGTTTGGAAGGTCAAACATTGAAGAAAAATAAAGCCAAAATTTTTAGAGACCTCTTCTAAAAATTTGGAGACCTCTCCTAAAAATTTATAGACCTCTTCTAAAAATTTAGAGTCTTCTTGAAGCTGTTTGGCACTCCTACACATTGCCCTACCACAAGCTCGAGACCTTTCCAAAATTGGGCGAGACCTCTCCATTTCAGGAAACAGAAACCTTATTTCTGTGTTATAAGATCGAGAGCTCATGAAAATTCTCGAGAGCTCTCACTGTGAAATCGAGACATCTCAAAAATTTTCAAGAGCTCTTGCTGGAAAACTGAGAGCTCCCACAGAAAAATGGAGAGCTCTCCAAATTCATGACTACCTTCTACGAGATTTTTCTGCAAACTTTCCAATGGCTAGTTTTCACTTCCAACGGCTATTTCAGTACTTCCAATGGCTAGAAATCTCTCTCCAACAATCTCCAAAGGTATTTAAAGGTAGAAAATCAATTGAAAAATGGATTAAAGGATTTAAAGAGAGAAATCATTTTCCAAACCTAAGAGATTCTATTGAACATCAATAAAAAAGAAAAAGGGAGGAATTTTGCAGTGATTTCAAAGGGCATTCAAGAGCTATCTTTTACAACTTCTCAAGCATCCTCTCAAGCCTCAAAGAAGAGTTTCCAAGATTCAAAAGAGCTGATTATTCAACCTTTTCTTTGTGCTCAAAGGGTTTTAACTCTATTTTTTATTTTTGTGTTGAAATTCTTATATTATATTTTTAATTCTTTTCAAGTTTTTTAGAGAAAAAAAACTTGGGGATTAGGCCTGTCCAAGCCCAAAATTAGATATTGTAGATTTTGATTGGTGAGTCAAAAAAATCAACTAGGTAATTAGTGAATCCAGAAAACTAATGATGTTAGATTTTGGTTGGTGCTCCTGTGGAAACTAACTAGGTTTATTTGTGAGCCTAAAAGATAAACACACTATAATTAAAGATGGATTATACTGAAAATTCCAAGAAAAGTTTGGGGAGTGGACATAGGTGCAGGTTGCACCAAACCACTATAAATCATAGTGTTTTTGTATTTGTGCTTTTGTCTTCTATTCCTTTACATTCTTTGCATGCTTTTAATTCTTGCTTTACTTTTATAATTTAATTTTGCTATCTTAATTCTGCTGCTATACTATTGCTCACATTCCATAATTACTAAAGATAGCATAAATTAAAGCACATCTTGTTTAGAAAGTAAATTTGGTTAAATTTTTTAGAAATTCAATTCTCCCTCTACCCCCTCTTGGATTGCAACCTCTAGGTAGCAATTGGTATCAGAGCAGGTACTCTAATATTTATTTGTTAAGCTAGCTGTTAAAAGTGTAAAAGATCATGGCAACCCCATTTGGTTCATTATTTATTGAGAGCCAATCCACATCTAGACCACCACTATTTAATGGGATAAATTATACATTTTGGAAAGGTAGAATGAAAATTTTCATACAAGCTTTAGATTGTGACATGTAGAGAGTCATAACTAGAGGACCACACACACCTACAATTGAAATTAATGGTATGTCTATTCCCAAACCGAAAAAGGATTGGGATGATTTTGATAAGAAGATGACTCAATTAAATGCTAAAGCCGTTAGTGTTCTTTATTGCTCTCTTGATGTATAAGAATTTAATAGAATATCTACTTATACATCAACAAAGAAAATTTGGGAAAGATTGGAAGTGACTCATGAGGGAACAAGCCAAGGAAAAGAGTCAAATTGATTTGCTTATTCATAAACACGAAATATTTAAAATAGAAAAATATGAGTTAATTTTTGAAATATTTCCTAAATTTACTGATATTATTAATGCTCTAAATAATCATGGCAAAATCTTTACTAACTATGAACTTGTTTGCAAGGTTTTAAGGTCTTTGCCAAAGGAATGGGAAGAAAAGGTGGCAGGCATACAAAAAGCAAAAGACCTCACCAAGCTTTCCCTAGATGAATTGATGGGTTCACTCATGACTCATGAGTTGAACTTGGCTCAAAAAAAAGAAGAAGAAGAGCCAAAAAAGATAAAGACCATCACCTTCAAATCCATTACACAACATGAAGAAAGCAATGAGTCGAAAGAAGAAGAAGATGAAGAAGAGAGTGAAGATGATGATGAGGACATGGAGCTAGTTGTAAGTAAATTCAAGAAGTTTCTCATAAAGAAAAATATGAAGAAGAAAGAAAATAAAGAAAAAAAAGATAAAAGGAGTGTCACTTGTTATAACTGTAATAAAAGAGGACACTACAAGCCGGATTACCTCCTACTGAAAATGTATCCCTAAAGGATCAACAGAAGAGCTATGCTAGAAATTTGGGATAACAGTGATACTTCAAGCTTGGATGAAGAAAAGGAAGCAAAAAATCTTTGCCTCATGGCTATTGAGGATGAGGTAAAATCTGAAAACTCCTCTGAGTTCACATTCGATAAGTTATTTGAAGCCTTTAGCGATTTAATGGATGAATACAAAAAACTAAGGCTGAAAGATAAAGAACTTAAAAGATCTAATTTTCTTCTAACTGATGAACAGAATAAACTATTGACTGAAAAAGAAGATCTCTTGAAAGAAAAGAATACTTTGGCTAAAGAAAAAGAAGAATGGATTAAATCTAAAAATTCTTTAGTTAAAGAAAACATGGAGCTTAAAATGTATAACTATTGGGGATAAATCCGCTCCTACCGAAGTTCGGCTGGATGATTGATCTCGAAAGGATCCCGCCCGATAGTAGCCTCCATGGTTAAACCTCAGACTCCTCCAGTAGTTGAACTCCTCCCGAACATCTCCTTCAGCTAGACTCCTCTAACTGTTGAACTCTTTCCAAGCTTCTCCTTTAATCGGACTCCTCCAATGGTCGAACTCCTTCCAGACTTCTCCTTCAGTCGGACTCCTCCAGCAGTTGAACTTCTTCTAAATTTCTCCTTCAGCCAGACTTCTCCAGTAGTTAAACTCCTCTCATACTTCTCCTTTAGCTATACTCCTCCAACAATTGAACTCCTTTTGGACTTCTACTTCAGTCGGACTCCTCCAATGGTCGAACTCCTTCCAAACTTCTCCTCTAGTCGGACTCCTTCAGTAGTTGAACACCTCTCAAACTTCTCCTTCAGCCAGACTCCTCAATAGTTGAACTTCTTCTGGGCTTCTCCTCCAATCAAACTCCTCCAACGGTCGAACTCCTTCTAGACTTCTTCTTCAGCTGGACACCTCCAGCAATTGAACTCCTCCTAAACTTCTCCTTCAGCCAGACTCCTCCGATAGTTGAACTTCTTTCAGACTTCTCCTTCAGTCGAATTCCTCCAATAATCGAACTCATTCCAAACTTTTCTTTCAGCCAGACTCCTCCAGTAGTTGAACTCCTCCCGAACTTCTTCTTCAACTAGACTCCTCCTCCAGCTTGACTCCTCCAACAGTCAAACTCCTCCTAAATTTCTCCTTTAGATCGACTCCTTCAAACAGCAAACTTCCTCCAAACTCCATCCAGCAGTCCCAAAGGATCTCGACACTCATCCTCGATATAGCCAAAAGACTCATCAATCTCTCCCATCCGAGCTTTGATCGTTGGATCCCGACGGGCTCGCACATCATGACAACAAACACTATCCCCCATAACAAACTCCACGTGGCCTTGAACGACCCACTACTTGATGGTTATGGCTATCCCTATCAGTTTATTACAGGCTCTGGCTATATAAGAGACCATCCAGATTTGCTTTCTCTCAAAAACTCTCCTTCTCTTTCTAAAAACTCTGCTAGAATCTCTCTACGTATTCTATTTCTATGGGCTGAAAGAGCTTACTTGATTGTTAGATGGTCTAATTGGGGCCACCACCCCAGAGTCTGAATGAGACTTATTTTGTAGATCCCGACGGTGACCTCATCCTCTCCAAATCCAACTTCGACTCTGACGATGGCTAGATTTTGTGCCAACAATATTGGCACTAGAGGAAGGGCTCCCTCAAGTTATTAAGGTTCCCTTGTTCTTGAAGGAATATGTGGTGGAGATCCCTCTTCATCCTAGCCAGAGTCCTACTTTTCCTCTCAACTTTTTGAGGATGCCCTCCAGAAAGGCTTCGATCCAACGATCAACCACCTCCATGGCCAGATCTCATCTAGATCTTCCCACCCCTATTTCATCTCCTGCATCTCAAGCCCCACTGCCTGCGATGGTGGATATGATGCAGTTCGACCTGCTGGTCCAGTAGGTTTGCAGCCCACTGAAGTAGTGCAGGCCATGCGACAGCAGCAGTCGTCTCTGACACCATCTCGAAAGTCGGAGAACCCGATGTACGGGCAACCGACTTGGGTCAGTCGCCCGACGACCCTCAAAAAAGGAAAGCAAAAGGTAGAGAGCCCTTGCTCGGACCATGACTCAACCTCGGAGGGAGCTTTGCCTCCGTTCCACCAGAAAACCCTAGAGATCAATGATTGTGAAGATCTCCTAGATCAAAGGCTCCAAAAAATGAGCTGATGAATTGAAGAATTCCATCATGCTCCCTCCTCCCACGGTAATGATATTTGCACTGATCCTTTATTTTCTCAGAAGATTATTCAAGAATCGATCCCGCCAAACTTCAAGCTCACTCAGTTTGAGAGTTACGAAGGGACCACCGATCCGGTCAACCATCAGAATGTTAGATATATGTACCTTAGAAGCCAAAATTGGCTGACACTTGTAATACACTTCTAGAGGCAAAATTATAATTTTGACTATAAATAATAAAATAGATTATTTGCTATCACATATGTATATTTAGTGTCTATGATACATTCCTTGAGTTAATGGTAATGATAATTCTTATTTTCAAGAGTTGAAAATTTAAGACAAGAATCTTCATTATTAACTCATAAAATGCTTCTGATCGTAGGATCATCATGAGGATGGTGATTGATTCGGAAGGTTACTATAAATTACTTCTTTATAGTAGATGAGTTTTGAGTCTACGATATAAAGACATCAGAGTGAGAGTACAGATTCTCGTTAGAGAATGAGGGCACTGAGCATGACCACTTCGAGTAGTCGTAAGGAAGTCTACCTTCTCGTTGATGATTGACTCGAAGCTACAGTGGTGTGTCTGATTCTTTGACCTGAGGTGCATCGGTAGTTCACCTTGAGGGTGTTATAGTTTGACTACACCATGACTTGGTCTCCTAGCCATTTGGAACCCTAAGGTGTATGTTGGCTATAGCATGTCCATTGTAGGAATTGTATCGCACCAAGATGGAATCTATCTACCTCGGTGGATGAGGAGCAGCCCTATGATGATCATGAGAATCAGGTCTATAAGCCCATGGCCATGGAAAAAAGTGAAATAATGGAAAGAGTTTCTATTAAGGTTTTCACATCGGACTTGAATCGAATGATGAAATCATATGATAGAAATTAGGGTTTGACGAGTTCACCTTAACCCTAATCTGATCAGGGCTCAAGATAGAAGAACTTAATCACATAAGTAGCTGCACCGAGAGGTTCATCTTCAATTTTGATGGATTGCCACCATATACTGCTAGGTGTCACTAGTGGATTCTGGGAGCAATTAGAATAATTTAGATTATCGATCATTCTAGTTATCTGAATCAAAAGAGTTCTGATCCATCGGAAAGAGTTTCGACGATGTTGATGATGGAGATCACTACATATCCCATTACCATACCAAACTGAATCTAACTAGGTCACACAAATAAGGGTTTGGATTTGGATATCATCAATTAGACTAACTCAGTTCAATTGATTTGAATTAAATTCAATTAGGTTCAAGAAAATCATGCCAGCGCACGATTGAACCTAACATTCTTCTTTTTCTATCATTAAAAGTTGTCTCGACTGAGCCAAATATGTTTGTGCTCACTTAGGTACCTTTACTTGGTCTGACTGGAGTTTGTCCGGGTTAGAAAAGGATTGTCTTAATTTATGAGATAAATTTGAGACAATACCTGCTATTTTTCGTCACCTGCTAATTCCTATCCTTTGACTTTGGTCAAATGTTGACCTTTGACCCTTGGACAACTGCCCATGTATCATGCACTTATTGGAGAGTAGATAGGGGCTTGTCTCATCCTTGAAAATTGAAAAGAAAGGGGTGCATGCCTAGAATGGTGTGCACCTATGGATAGGGATGCCTGGAGTCCCATATGGATGAGACTCCAGGTTGCTTCTTGGATTCAAACTAGATGACCCTCACCTATAGACTTTGACCAGTCTTAGGTGCCACCTTAGGATGAATCTGTGGGTCTCTCATCTAATTGGATCAGATGATGTCATCCCACCAATCAGATTTAGATCTGATTGAACGAAGCAATGTGATTGGCCAAGGTGATGTGGCACTGCATGGCGTAGCAGGGTCTATATAAAGACCTATCTGCACCCACCTTTCAGAGATTTCTTTCCTAGCCATACCCTAAGGCTACTCCTCTCTTTCCTCCATGCAACCTTTCTAATCCTCTCTCTCCTCTCCATGCCCAAGGAAGTTGGGCCTTCAGATTAGTGCGATTCAGGTAAGAAAAGGCTGACGAGAAAGAAAGAAGGCAGCACTGCTGCAGAGATGATAATAGATCTTCGAAAGGAGTTTCAAAGATCCTCCAAATTAGATCCAGATCTGACTTTTTGAGATAAGATAAAGAAGAAGAAGATCTCCAGATCCAACCTGAGTGGATATCGGCAGAGGCTAGGAGCTTGCATGGCTAGATCCAAAACCTCGGAGCTTCAGCACGATCATCAATGGGTAATCAGATTACCCAGAATGAAGGTAAAATTAATTTAGATTTGATTTAATTTAATTTTTTTGATTACCAAATCATAACTCAAATCTAAAAAATATCAGATCTGATTAGGATCTAAGAGAAAATTTTTGAAATATGCCTCTCGATCCAATCAGATCTGAACGAACCTGACCCCGAAAAATCAGGATTTTTCTTCAACTGGTATCAAAGCTAGGTTCTTATAAAATTTATTTATATGTGATTTAATTTAGTAAATTAGTGATTTTAGATATCACATGAGATATGATTAGATCTAAACTAGAAAAATAAAAAAAATAAAAAAATAAAATTAATTAATCTAGATCTAATATGTATGAGATACATAACTAGACTAGCAATAGAATTATTCTATGTGTAGTCTAGTATAATCATATTTTTTATTTAATTAAATATAATTTTTAGATATATTTATTTAATATTTTATAATCTTATAAATATTATAATCAAATCTAAAAATAAAAAATAAATTAAATTTAATTTATTCATATGAGATATGATAGTTGCATGTTTAGA